>QVOA01001393.1:0-38722 GCA_014825685.1 Pseudomyrmex cubaensis
ATATATATATATATATATATATATATATATATATATATATATATATATATATATATATATATATATATAATGTATATAATTCTCTTTTTTTATAGCTGGCAGTAGTGCAGTTAAATGCAGTGCTGTGAAGTGCAGGCACGCGCGCATATATAGGTGGTGCAGTAGTAGTAGTAGTAGAGACAGTAGTAGGAGGTAGATAAGGTAGTAGAGTCCATTACAGGCGGACACACGTTAATGGTAAAATAGTTACCCGGGCCTTGGTGCTGCCAGAGTGATCTCCGCTCGCGGAGGAGGAAGGACTCACCCGGTATCCACCGAGGTTGTTCACCACACAGGTGAAGGTAGCGTCTCGACCCTGCGGGATCGTTACGTTCTCCAGCGGGTACGCAAAGTCTGGTTCTAGTCCCGTCACTGAAACAAACAATACATTTCAATGTCAGTCCAGTATAATTATTCTCTTAGTTTCAGTCTCTCTCTTCGCTTAGTTGCAGAGAATGTCTTGATGTGCAACAAGTAATTATCTTATAGAAGAGATATATCTAAGCAAAGATAAGAAAATTAGAGTGATTTAATTATATGTTATTATAAAAAATGTCTACATATACATACATAATTTAAATGTCGCTTAAATGCAATGCCAAAATTGCTTCGGAAAATTGCAGTAGTTTTGCAAAAAATATCTCGCTTTTACGTACTGGACCGAGATATTTTATGTTGCGTTATATATTCATGGAAAAAAACGAGCCTTTGTGAAAGTTTGGCGTTATGGAGCATCCATACAGCTATCTCATAACAGGAACTATCGTGCTCCAAGCGTAAATGTCTAAGTATAACAGTGAATTTTTAGTAAATCGCTCAAAAGTGACAAACAGGCGGGAGGTCAAACTTTCGAGGCAATTTTTTCATTTTTACAAGCTATTTGTAAATTTAGATAAAAAAGTCTGTTAAACAGGCATTTTTATCATTTAGGAGTATTAGAAAAAAAATATTATTTATATGATTTATATGACATTGTTACTATTAATATGAATAGTAATGATAAAGATACTTTTAAGTTGTGCGTATACAAACTACGCAACTTTCTTCAACTCTTTATTTCTGCCAAACTACTAATTTCTGTCAAATCACTGTGTTAACAATGTTAACATATTCTGCGCGTTGACATAAAATTAATTTGTGGAATAGAAATAGTTGGTTAATGAAAGCCCACTGCGGTGCATGTATTTTAGAGGTTGCAACGATTCAAATCGATAGCAGTTAGTCGGTTTACAATGTAAAAGTAATCAACGTGAAATTAACACCTGTCGCATGTAACATAGTTTCCCAGAGAACTTTATCTCGGGCTATATATTTCGTTAGTAAACGAGACAGTAAAATCACCGAAAATGTCGCTTGCTCCACGTAAAATGGCACGTACATCAATGTTTTTAAAAGCACTTCTCACATATACGTTTGTAATATTTAGAAAAAAAATTATTTTTGTCGTTAGATATTAGAACACATTAATATAATGCGACGCGGCATTTTTAATATGCGACAGTTATTTTTTAATCATTTATTTTTCTGTAAAATAATCCAATGTAAAAATATGCATACGTGTGTAAATAACATTTTATTCAGTCATTTCTTAAAAAAATTATAATAACATTTTATACAGTAAGATTAGAGAATTTTTTTCAAATGAGAGATGACAATACACGAAAGCATAATACAAGAAATTGGCAAGCTACGTGATGAAATTTCATCGACTATAGTTTTTTTTTTTGCAACGCGGTCGAAGGACAATCACTGCTGTAGCAGGATTTAATATTGGAAATTGAATCCCTATTACTTTTAGCAGTTACCTTTGAACGAGTTTGCACGGTTTTTCTACAGTATTCGCGAATTCCATAACTACAGTTTCGGCAAATTGGACCTTTTCCCATACCGATATATATTTTAATGTTAATCAATATCACAGCCTTATTTTTAAACACTTTCTCTTTTATAAATATTATGTGATTAAATATGCGGTATTTAAAAATTTTAATTCTATTTTATCGGGCGCGTATAATATTTAAATGTAGTAAGAAAAAAATAAAAGAAGAATATTTTTTTCATGGCAATAAAATCGCTTCTGCGGTATTTGCTTACATTTTTGTTTTTCTATATTTTGATTGCTTGCATTGTTTATAGGCAGCTTTATTCAGTTTACAAAGGAAAGTTGGAACATTATACGTTGTAATATATCGTATGACCATTATGTAATTGCAGCTGCAACGCGCGGAAGAAGCGTTTATAGAGATAAAGAGAGATTCAATATGATGCTCGTCTGTAGAACGATACAAAGAAACTGACTTACGAGCAAAGTTCGCTCGTCTCTCCGAAGAAGCTCCACGTATTGAATTTAAATTCTCGCCTGGTGGTAGAAAGAGAAAGAGAGAGAGAGAGAGAGAGAGAGAGAGTATCGTCTAATGTAACTTGGTTATGTGAATTTTATGAGGCCAAATGGAAGGTGGGAAAAACGTGTCTTATGAAAGTTGCTGATCGATTTATCTGACGTTCTCGCAGTGACAGACACGACTAAAAATAGCTTTGCGATATTTGCACGTCAAAAATGCCACCGCGATATTTCGACGCCGATATATATCTTACAATGATAAAAATATTCTTTTATTCAGAATTAGCTATTGTCTGTTTAGTTATATTTGTAGTATTTTGTTATTTGTTCGATGTCTAATATAATTGTGCAATTATGATCTCAACTACATGTTTGAATGTTATCGCGTGTACGTTATTTTAATCAAATTCTCCAAAAAAATACCACTTTCTCCGATGTTATTCGCCGCAATGCGATGTGCAATTACACATTTTTGAATCACTGTTGTAAATATGATTAATCCATCTCGCATCTCCCGGATTTGCAAAAGAAACGAATTGAAATGAAATGAATGATTATTTTCACGGGCGTTGAAAGCTGGACAAAATAAAATATTTTATACCGCGCATTACGTTTACAACTGTGACATTAATACAATTGGTTATGCGATACTCGCGCTGTAATTCGTCGCGGTGGTAACACACATACACATAGTGCGGGATGCTATGCTTTAAAGAAAATGGCTTTTCCTCCTGAGGGATAAATTTTACAGTCGCGGTACACTGTGACGAAGATGTAGGACATATCGCGGTGTGCCGAGAGAAGCCGGCAACTTCAGCCAGCTAAATTTTACGAGGATATTTGAAGAGTGACACATGTGTACACATAAACAGCGAGTAATTCGGCACGTTTGCAAAACATATATCGCAAAATTTCTGCTCGTGCTAAACACGCTGGCAACCGAATAAATGAAAACCAATAGAATTACCATGTCACTGCATGATGTGGTAAATATTATAAGACCATTTCTCACTATGTACACATAATGGCAAGTCTTTGACGTGTTGAAATATTTCATTTTCATATTTTCATTCACTGGCACGCCGATCGTTTTCACTACGCAAATTATACAAATCCTTTCTGCGTTAAATTATATATTATTATTAATTCTCTGTATTTCATATTAACGCAAAATTGTAAAATGCAAGGTGCTATACAATATTACACATGCAAATATATATTTTTTTAAATGTGTAATTAAATATTAAATGTATAAATTGTGCGTGTATAATTGTGCACTTTATGACGTAGATATGTAGTAAAATTTGTTTTTAACAGACTCATTATTAAAATAAAATTTGTCTTCTACGAAAATGTTTTCAGATCTCGTGACTTTAATGTGAATAATATAATTTTTTAGTGTAAATAAATAAAGAAAGGACATTTTATATTAAATCTCAATTACGTACATGGCCCTGGCTTATAATTTTTCTATAGTACACTTTTATTATAAACGGAACTTAGCTTTAGCGGAAAATTTTTCCGGTCTCTTGCGTTTCCGCGATGACAGGGTTTTTGTATTATGTACAAATATAAATAAATATTGTATATGTACGCGTAGGTACATATACACGGCAAGATAATCATTCAAAGTAATTAAATAACAATATCGAAGTAACGTAATCAATAACGTAATCAATTGAACTGTAAATAACATTAATCCAGTCTTAAAATAGAACCTACAATGCGAATCCGTTGCAAATCGTGGCACTTATGGGCATAAAGCAATTAAATTAGTGGAGCGTCGCGCCGAAACGCTTGCACTTTATGCGGAGCAACGGCTTCGCATAAATTGTCCTCGCCTACAAAGGACAGTGCAAAGTAATGCCACTTAATTCCCTCACCTCGCTTTACAATAAAACCGTTGCTATCCTACGAAAGCGCGGTGCAAGGTTTGAACGTGTAATGTTCGTTTATCTTCCATCACGCGTACAGCGACGACCGGTGCAACCAAATGCAAATTTTTGTTTACGCTCTGTCAGCGCTTTTATTGCGCAATTAGGACGCGTTTAGAAAGGTTCTTGCGCATCAAAAAAAATTGTTTTTTATAATTTATTTTATCTCAATATCTTGCCTACATATTCTTCCCCCTGAAATAGAAAATTTTCTCCTAAATATTCTCTCCTAAACTTATGATCGCTATATCGACATCGAGAATCTCATAATTTACCGTTTCGCGGTACGTCGTCGTATCAATGACGGAAAAGTATTTCAGAAGTTACGAGTTTCGAACTCGTTCCAAGCTCTGCGCGCACTGTCGCAAAAGATACGAAACACGGTAAATGCGAGAGATTCAAAAAAATGCAAAAAAAGTGCGACGCGCATCGCTCCTACTCAATTAAGAAGTTTTGCACGACAGAAATTTTTCCTATAAAGTCCGTATTTTGCGAACGTTTCGAGCTTATCTGTTGCGAATGTCACCGACGCGACGTATCGAAGCGCGTTCCGTGATAAAAGTGCGCTATCGACGCTTACGGCTGAAGGATTACACAGGAGTTGAGAAGGGTTGAATTTTGAAAGAAGAGCGGGGAGAAAGAGAGCGTTTCGAGCAGATTCAGAAAATTCGCGTTCGGTTACGTCGCGAGTTTTGCGACGTAAGAGATATTTTATTATCCTATCCGTTTCTTGTTACGCTTTAACACGCGCGCGCGCGTGCATACGCGGCTCAGGGATATCCGTTTTGCGATCGTCTTCCGCGTTTACGCAACAATAAATACGATCCTGACATACGGAAACTTTCTGCACGGCAAAAGTTTCACACACGCCCAACGAAAATGGATGACGTTTGCGCGCGATGCATTCACATGCGCTAAAATTGCGCGACGTGACTGATATGAGAATGCGTACGGCATGTATCAGCAGTCTTATTTTTCTTTCGGGTAAAGATTTCCTGCGCCGCGCGAATTTCTCTTTTGCTTTAACAAATTTTCAACGCCACAGGTGTATAATCCGAGATAAAACACGACAGCAAAAAGTAAAAGCTTAATGAAGGTAAAAACTTATACCGACTACAGATCGTAATGGCAAACATTAACGACCATACGATAAACTATTGAAGACAGAAACTTAGAATTGCGGGAAAACACGCGACTTTAGATCTCTTACGTGGAACTAATCTCGGTCGATAGCGACCGTGATAATCTATTAAAGTGGGTCTACACGAAGCGCGAGAAAGTTTTGCACTTTACAACGGGAAATGCAATATAAATGACAGAAAACGTGTCGCAAAAAGTTGAAACAAGTTAGCAAATTTATCGTAAATAATGCACAAGAAGTATAAATAAAAATAATAGATAAACTGCATAGTCACATTAATAGATTAAATAAAGGAAATCATGATTTGTGTAAAAAACGTGTTGCGATGTTGCATAATAAAGTTATATGTAATAAAGTTATATGTAACATGCATGAGGAAAAATAGCACAATCAGATTTAAATTTGCCAATAAAGAAAAGTTGATTATCTGATGCAGAGAAGTGATGGTTAATCAATACGTCGTTTACTCACATCAAATACAATGCTATAATTACAAAAGTAACGCTAGAATGATTTTTATTTCCTCTTGGTAAAAATGTTGGTTTGATTTTTTTGCGGCATCTCCGAGGATAGTTTCAATTGCTAAAAAAAATAATATGTTAAAAAGTTTAGCTCGATCGGAAAAAGAGAAAAGAAGACCTTTACGAAAAAAATAGATGATAAAATATATTTCTGACTCAGATCTACAACTGTTGTTTAACGTATTTTTCTATATAAGTAATAAGTTGAAAGATAATAAAAAAAAATCGATTCATTATGCATTTAAATAATTTTTTTAATGTTTAAGGGCTTAGAAGCTTCTTTTTCTCTTATCCGATCGGGCTAAACTTTTTCACAAATTATTTTTTGAGCAATTCTAGAAAGTGCCGCGAAAACAATGTAACAGTAGAAAATAAGAGCCATCCTAGTACGCATATTTATTTATCTCACTAAGAAAAAAATCCGTATTTACGTAGAAACAAGAAAAATTATAGCCTCGAGCTACTCTAACATGCGATATGCAACATTCAGTGTAGAAGAGTTTTCCGGCTGCAGCTAAACTAACCATAAATTTGATTCTCACAGTTTAACGTAAAACACATGCTCGCATGCGTCAGGAGATTTTCGCAAAACGCGAATTACATGAAATTTTATTACACGTTATTATACATATTAGCATATTCCGCGGAATGTCGCGCGCGAGAACATTACATATTATTATAATAATAGACAAAATGTTATTATTACTGGCACAAATAATGACACAAAAACGCGAAAGTTGAAATCCGTTTTAACACATGTTAAGTTTCGTATGTTTTTTTTTTTTTTTTTTTTTTTGTTATTTTACTTTACATTGTGCTCTGGTGTGTTTTCTATATTATTTTATTCGATAAACGCGCACGTGCGCGCGCGACAAGACCGCGAAGAAAAAACAAACGCGGGAAAAATGCGCGCATATAAAAAGTTAAAGAAATCTGTCATTAAAACACGACTCGCTCATTTTCTATGCAAACTGACTTTGCGCGCTCTTCCGACTTTTAGCTCTCGCCGAGGTTTCGCTTTCCTGTCGCTCACTACATTCGCGGCAAATCCCAAAGGAAACTATCTTCCGAATTTGGCAGCCGAATTTCGGGTCTCGGAACCTTTAAAACGTTCCTCTCTTCGTGTCCGAGATAACGCAACATTTTCGCTTCCGATTTTACCTACGCGTATATACGTTTGTTACGTCCCGCAGGATGTCGAACGGCAAGAGTTGCGTATCGAATTTGCAGCGTCCGGATAAGAAAACTCGCATAAAATAAAAGGAAACGAGAAAGAGAATGTAAGTGTCTGGAATATCGCGGTATGAGCGAGCCGGTAGAAAGCGGGGGAGCAGACACCCCCGCTACCGGCACATTGCTCGCTGAATTTTACGAGGGTATTTACATGAGCGCAATATTTTATGGGACACTTAATGCCAGGTCACGTTCTGTCCCTCACTGGCAGAGCGGTCGCCTATGAATCAAAGTGCGCTTTAAAGATTTCTTTCTCATCCCGCGATGCGGATAAGGAACCTCGCTCGTGCCTCGTACGAAAGAATATCTTACGCGGCATCTCTCTACCTATCTTATCTCGGACGGTTCTTCCTTCCCCTCGCTTTCTTTCTCTATCTCTTTCTCTTCTTTCCTTCCTTTCTTCCTTCCCATCACTCTGAACCAATAAACGGTCTTTATCCGCGTCGCGCGATGCCAGAAGAATTCCTCTATATCGGCGAACGTGAGGAATCGCGAAAGCATAAACGACTGGATTCTTTACGCGAGTCTCATGTCGATGCGCGCGCCCCGTCCATTCGAAAAACACTTGCCTTTAAAGGCGCCGATAGCACGGGATTGCAGAATGCAACTTCGGAAATCAAGCGTACGATCGCCAAAGTACTAGTATTGATCTCAGTATATATTCCAATTTTCTCTTTAATGTCGTGTACGTTACAAGATAAAAAAAAATTAACTTCGTTAAATAAAATTAAAAATACAAGATACAGAGAAACATATATCTGATTTGTTACGCGTTATAAAAAGCTCTTTATAAAACTCCTTCTTATAACTGCAGCTTGTTTCTACCCCCTTCTCTCACGTTTCCTTTAATTCGCGACGGAACCCGAAGGAGAGAATGCAATTACTCTTCTAATCAATTTAGATAACTTACAGCGAAGCCGGCACGTAATTGTTAACGCGATTATCTGCGGCGCGACCGGAAAGTCGCGGAATAATGGACGGGCGGAGGATACCGGAGGCGTCTCTTTTCGGTGTCGTCTCTCTTGCAAACGTAACCACCCCTCGAGACGGTTGTTCACCCTAGGTTCTGACCTGGCGTCGCGCCAATTCAGAACCGATACGCAAAGTAGCTTCAATACTGACGAGATTTCTGTATCACGAAGACGCGCACTCACCGTAACCTTTTTGCAATCTAATCCTGAATTAATCTTCGCTTCTCTTCCCAAACAAGTTTGCAGAAAAATTGAAAAGTCGCAAACAAATAGTCGCTGACTGTAAAATCGTTAAGAAGATTCATATTAAAAACAATAGCTTTTTTACATTCCCATGGAAATTTCTGTTATTTTCGAGAACAAATTTATCTTGTTTTCTTTCACGACGAGTCAAAGAAAGGAAGACAAATTTAAGCATCCCTTGGTGAGCTACAACTGTTAAACGTCGTCGCCGTCGAGAACGCGCCCTTGCGTTTATTGCCCCGCGTTATTTTCGCTTCCAGACTTCTTGCTATCGGGGAGTTTCCACGGTGTATTTTCGCAATTAAAACCGAGAGGCGAGAGGAAAGCGCATCTGGTTTTGCCGCGTTCTCTTTGGTCTCTTTTGGTCAAATTTAACGTCGGCTTTGGATCAAAACGTCCCGTCCAAACGTCTCGGTGTTTAACGCGTATTCGCGAAACACTGTAAGCAATTTAGCTATTAAAACCTATTAATATTTAAGTATTTTTCTTTTTTAACAATCTACACATCTGCTGATTATTGAGCAGATTTGTCGACTATCAAAACTTGACGAGTTTGTCAACTATCTACACGAATTTAAAATTAATTAGTTAGTATATTATTTCTCTAACTTTATCACTTTGTGTTACTGTCGATACTATCAAATCATATCGATTTAAAAGAAGTAAAAAATATAAATCGAAATGTTCGTTCAAAATGTTCATAAACTAGTTTTCTAAATATTTCGCATGTATCTATATTTATTTGTATAATTATAATAATTTATATAAATAAATATTTTGATACTGGTATTTAATGACTGTTAATCACTAAACATGTCTGGCGGGGTCTGATTGATCGCCCTCTAACTACACGCGCAAGGCGCTTCCAAAAGGAAATAAGTTGAGCAAATGGGCCGTTTGCCGAGTTGCATTCAGCATCGTAGCCTTAGCCGAGAATTAACCCTCCGCTTTTATTGCTACGTACTCTCGTTTAGCTTCTTGCGATCGGAGCCCGAGGTGTGTGTTCGCATTTAACCTTTTCGTGTTGGTGCTGAATAAAGCTTTTTGCTTCCTCTCGGACGATTTCTCGTGCGCTCGCGTTGCACATTCGTATCTATTTTATCCGGGTGTTGCGTGACTTACTTGCACAGGTTTCTGTGTGAAGTCACTTCGGTTTGCGAAGGTATCTTACGAACTGGGAGTTTCAGGTTCATCGTGATAACGTATGATGTAATATTTTTCCGAAAAGAAGTTTTAAACAGATAGAAATACATTTTGTACACTCGATCATCAATCTCTCAGTTAAATTTTTAAGATATATCAACATCTGAAACGTAATGTATATATATTGCTTTTTACGTCTTATAAAAATCAAGAAACTTTTACATTTTACAACACCTTTCCCAAACGAGTAATTTTAAGACAAGTTTAAAACAAAGTTGGGTGATTAAAGGTCGGAGACGATTAAACATAACAATTTCAAGTCAATGCCTACGAATGGCCACGTTTGCAATTTAATGCCGTTACGCTGTACGAGGTGAACAGAGTTGGTTTTCTCGAACTAGAAGGAAGAAGATAAAGTAACTGGGTCGCGAGCTCCATTCTACAATCGCGTCCGACCTGTTTCTTGGAATGTGCCGTTGCGTTATTGCTTCGTTTCTCTCGACGACCGCGCGGCTGTTAAATTAAAGCCTTCTCGCATTATCCTAAAGATAGAAACGTGTTGACAAGTGTATACAACCGCTTCCGTAAATAACTCGTCGGAATTATGCGGCGAGATGCTATCTTTACTTATTCTTTAATGGAGTTTTAATCAAGGTGGAAAAAGTTATCCGCTGCCGAGAAAACGCGGAAGCTCTGTGTGTACGTGAGAGAGAAAGAGAGTTTTTTCCGCGATGAAATATTACTCTTGTATTTACATTTCCACGAACGAGTAACTCCGCACGATTATGTATAAACCAGAATAATTATTATAGAAAACCATTAAATTTGTCAGTTTTTTTTTGTGTGGGATATTAATCGTATTTGCATACATCCTCGGTGAAACAATCAACGTTCTCGACATATTATCGCGGAAAAAACTCTCTTGAAACGTTCATTTAGCTACCACAAATCGTCTCTAATTACACAGAATGAGCATACGGAAACTCATATTGAAATTAATTTATGACCGTACGAGAGCAATTGCGTTTACTTTACAGGGAAGCGTGAAAATCCAATGGCAATATTTATTGCAATATTTGTTCAAGTTACTAATTTAACGGGCGTTAGAGGAAGGCAGGCTGTGCCGATTCATTTCCGAGTGTCATTTGCAGCGATAGTATTTTTCGATATTTTGATTCCGGCGAACGGCGAAATGAGCAAATTTGAAATGAACAAATGAATGTAAAATGAGACAGCGATTGGTAGGACGCAATTTGTAACACATTTTGTGATGTAAAGAAAAAGAAATCAATATTTAAATAGATCAGCTAAATCTATATTGAAACAATGAACTTCGAATCTACACTTCTCGTGATATATACATATATCTACTATTTGAAAATAAAAACTGTTTTGTTTAAATAGTATCTGCAAGGTGTGAAATGAAAACGACAAACAAACACCGCTCTTCTGACGCGATATATCTTTTTACGATTACTTTGCGGATTAAATATGCATGACGATATCGAGGCTCGTGGATTAGTCGGCGTGGACAAAAATGTAAACTATATTTTTAAACATAATCTCGCCGAAAAAGGATTTCGACCGCTCCGCAGCGCACGCGAGAATAATAATGGGTAGTGCGCGATACGACGGAATTTCGGAAATCCACCGATGGAGTGAGATTAAAATTTAATCCGGTCGCGCGAATCCCATGTCGTCCAATTATACAAGCTTATATACGTACGCGAAGCGCTTTTTTAACATAGTAAAACGCACTGTCACCGGAAAAGAGAGGAGCGAAAGAAAAATTTATAAAAACTGTGCGAAGAGAGAGAAAGAGAATTGAATAGTTTATACAATTGAGGGATCTGTAAAATTTTACAATTAAATTTTACAATTGCTATATTATATTCATAAGTTCTCGCTAATTATTGTGAACGGCAACGGTCAGATCTACGATTCTTGATTCACGAGCCATTCCCATTCGAGCCGGACGAGTCTGTTTCTCCGGTAGTGGCACTCACGGGATAGTAGATAGTAGCGTGAAGTAGCGCGAGCAATGCGACGGTGAAGCGAAGTGGAGAAACGTTTGAAGAAGGATCGGAGCCCATTGGAGCGATGGTGTCGGCGACGATAGTTCGGGATCCCCGTGGGAGACGTCGAATAACACGTTTCTCGCTCACGACTCCTTACACTCGGGGACAGGACCCTGCTTGACCCGCGACCTCTTCTCGAGCGCGAGAGAGCGCCCCATCTTCCTCCCACTCTAGCTGGACACTCGCCGCGTTTATACGACGGCCAATCGATGGACGTTTCTACTTCTCTTCTACTCCGTTTCAACCGACAATTATTATTATAAATGATTAAAAAAAAACTACAATTCTAATATACATGTGACACTATTGATCCTATCTATAGATCTTTTCTCTCATTTTTTCTCTCGAATAAGAAATATATATTACATACATTTTAATCAATATTAAATTTATTATTTGTTAATTACTGATATTAAAAATATTAATTGTGTCCATCTAAGAAGTAAATTTGTGATAAACTAACGGCGCGACATCAAAATTATCTATGTATGCATACGGCATACATAGAGGAGAAAGTGTGTCAATCATAAGGCCCGCAGAAAACCCGCGCGGGATTTGCCGGAAGTTAAAAGCGTGCTTGTGATCGAAGATATTCGGGTGGTATAAAGGACTCGATATGACAAGCGACAGAAAAACAACGACCGCGACAACCCACATGTAACAATATAACGTTTTTATCCCCCTTTCGAATGTAACCGGTTAACAGTTAACACACGCTTATACTCGTTATTTTCCGTCTCTGCGCGATCTACGTTCCCTCTCTTTATCAGATTTTTCATTCGCGTCACGCGCACGCTATCCAGCTTGAAAAGTTTTATCCGCGCTTTTAGCGACGATCGCGGACAGACGGATTTAGAGGCGGCGGCGGTGACGAGGTATTTTCAATTCGGACGGCTTCACCGTCCGTCGGTTGGCGTCGCTCGAGCGTACAAAGGGCCCCAGAAACAGTTGATTGGTTGTTTCGTCTTTCTTGTCAGAGTCGCGATACCGCGTGACAGGTTCGACCAACCAATCTGTTTCGCAATGTGCAGCCATGTAACAGTTTCAGCGTGTTTCTCCCGCGGTAAAAGTACACGATCTGATCGAAGTGCGTTTCAAGATTTTTGATATTTTTTCCTCTCTATCTTCATATTTTTTCTTTTTGTTCTATTTAATTTACAATATTTTTGTTTTATTGCACACTTGTATCTTTTGTATTTTATTATTACAAAATATGTAAAGAGGATTAGGCGATATTCAATATTGTGTTACACATTTCAGTGATAAATAGATAATTCGAAACTCTACTTCAGTAATTTATGCGAGTTTTGATGGACGTAATATTCTTTCACAACAAAATCTGTTATTATCAGCAATTCAGTCGTAAATAAAGTCATCGAGTGTAACAAATCCATGCGGAAAGGCTTAAAGCGGGTAGTCGCGGATGAACAATTAATATTAATTCACGAGATCATTGTGTGATGTTTGCCTATTTATTTGAATTCAAACGAATCAGCGAATTTACATGGATTCGCACGATTCATTACACCGACAAATCACGTTTGAATTAAGATATAACAGATCAATATAATCGAATTTCAGAATAAAAATATATTGGTACCCGACCAAATTAAATTTATAAAAAATATTGACGTGTGTGATGTACTGTCAAATTAATTTGTCCACAATCTATAGATATATCCGCACCAAAACGTTCGGTGTATACAAATCGTATAATTTTTATTCCGTAACATTTTCAGTTCTTTGTACGCACATTCTCATAAATTATTGTAAAACAACCTTCGAATGACGATTTTGAGAAAATTGAAAAATTAATTTTTAATGAACACTATATTTCGATTTTATAGTAAAAATCGTTTAATTTCTCGAATTAATTATGCTAATTACTTTATTAATTATGCTAATTTTTGCGCATCTACATTGTCTCACGACCGATGGATACGCACAAATTGAACAAAAATTTCATGTATTATACCAGCGAAATAGTATATGTCTGATATGATTTCGGCTGCTTTGTTTTCTCAACAAATGCGTGCGAATGTTTTCTTACGATGATGAGAACGAGAAATGTCAATATACACAAAACGAGATGTCACTTAATCACGAAAAAGCTGCGCTTTTCTTCATTTTTTGGAACAATAACAAATAATTTCCACGAATCACAGACGGAAAGAGAAGGTGTTAATATTTACAGAATTTATTTTACATTTTCGTAGATCGATGAATCAATTACTCTTCCGTCGTTCACTTGTTCTTTGTTTTTTTCAATGCGATGTCGAACGAGCGCGCATATATAAAAGCGATCATTTGAAGAATGTTGGTTAAAATAAAGCGTGGAAACTTGTATCAATACATAAAAGTTAATTGGAAGTCACCAGCATTGACTGCTCGGCGATATTTCATTATAGCTTTAATGTGCCATGTACCGCGATGTTTTATCGCAAACTCGTTTTATGTTCCGTTCCGTTATTTCGCTCCGAAGAAATTATGTTTATCGAGGTTTATTGGATATATATGTATGTACAATTGTCTGAAAGAGCTAATATACATATGTAGTTGTCAAACGATGAAAAGGATCATGTCATAAATAAATAAATGACATTTCAAATATAAAACTGTTTAACAGTTTATGTTTCAATGATATAATTTCGCCGCAAATTCAAATATTCGTGTAATATTTCACATTTTAACAACGATATCATAGCTCGTGGATAACTCATTTAAAAAAAAAAAAAAAAAAAAAAAAAAAATACCCAATTTCAAGCGAGAGGCCGTGATTTATCTGGGGTGAAATTCTCGACTTAATCTGCTCGGCGTTCTTCGAGAAATTCTCTTCTGTTTTTCTTCGGGCACGTGAAGTTACGCGTCGGAGCGTACTCGAGGGAATTCCTTGCGCAGCTGAAATTAGCGGTCGAGCGCGACGGATGGTCATTGAAATTACGTGAACGTCCGTTTCCTTTTCGGGGACGTCCGGACGTGGCCCGCCGAGGAATCAGTCTCGACAGCGGAAATTCGACGAAAAGCAAACTCCCTGGCTTCCCTCAGGAAAAGGAGTGGTATTCTATGTCTCCGGGAACGTAATTCTCGATATTCCTGCATATTCGTACGAACATGTCGCGTTTTAAAAACACTCGATATTCCATCGGAAACGTACAAACAATGAAATCAATGTGATTATATAAGAAAAAATATAATTATATATGCACATAATTTGATAATATTATTATAAAATGTACTACTTTAAAAGATATTGTTAATATTATCACCCTATCGCTCGCGCTGACGCGTTATTTGTTTTGGCGCTTTCTACGATAGATGCATGATACGAGCGTTTATTATTAATTTTAGAAAAGAAGAGAATTTATGTACGCGGCGGAATTCGCGTGAAAATCTTCCCTATACATCTTACATTCATTTTACGCCACATACCCGTCGCATCTGGTGCTCTACACGTGTTTCTTCACCAACAGGGTCGGCACGCGAGATGAAATTATACGATGTACAACCAAACCTAGCACACGTTGAGAGATACAACGCCGCAAACATAAGTTATGTATAGCTGTTTAAGGAGAGCAGAATGCTATTTTCACAGCTATTCTCGCAACTGCGTGTTTTTTATTTTCACTTTTTCTTTTCATCAAGTCTCTCTCGCCTTTAAATAGGCACATCTCGACTTTTACATTTTCCCCACATCGAGAATGTTCCACGAATATTTTATATAGCATTGCGAAATTTTTTTTTATATTTATCGATATAAGAGAGTAAATTAAAGTGATAAACCACTCAATCTTCTTTCTGCGTCAACAGACTATTGAAAAATCGTGATTTATTGTATGATTGTAATCAAAAATGGATCAACGGGATATTCTTAACAGATAGAAAGAATCAAGAGGATAAAAAGAGAGTCCACGTTTCCAACATGGTTTCTCTTCACGTCAGAAAGCATTAAAAAATAAAATCCCAAACTTTATCGCGTACAAGTTTCAGCTAAGCTTATTTCAAGTAGTGCATCTCGGCAACGCTTTACCCGGCACGACGGATTCGGTTTCATCGGAAACGTACGTTCGATTAACAGACTAAGCTTGCAAGCAATCGTGGACATGCTCGCGCGAGTCCCTCGGGAATGTCTACGTAGACTAGCCGACTCGGAACAGGTCGGAGATTAGATGGTGGGATCGGAAAAGCGATCGCGCGAACGTGTGTCCGGTTCGCCACGTGTATTTAACGCTACACACGTGCATGCACCCTCACATACGTACAACACACTCGCACGACCTACGTAGAGTGTAGAGAATAATCAGACGAAAGAGGATTCGACTTTCGATTGGGTGCGAGCAAACAGCGACTTTCGAATTCACCGTCTTGTGCCACGAATGTGTCCAGACGTGTCGTCCCTACGTGTCACTCTCCTCAGTCCCTTGTTCTTTTTTCTCTTCTTCCTTTCTTTTTTTCTTCTTTCTTTATATTACGTGTCTTCGAATCTCTCTACCTATCAGAATTTCTTCCACTATTCGAAATTCTTGCTCTTGTACAGTTGTATCTTCTACTCGCGCGTTTTCTCTTTCTCTCTTTTTTTCAGTCTCTTGTTTCTCCTCGTGTTTTCCACGATCCTTCAATTTGTCTTTTTCGATATCAAACTTATTGTTCAACAAATTTTTGTTTTTTTTCTTTTTCTCTTATTTTTTTCTATTTGTGTGTTCTTCTATAATACGTATACTTGCTTTTTACTTTTCTTCCTTCTGTTTGTTTTCGAGTTTGGTTTTGAATTTTCCTTTGCTTCGTTCTTCTACTTATTTTTTTTTTTTTTTATCTTTCGATATATCCTCAGTTGCATCTTTCACGACTCTGTACTTTTGCCAAGCCTTTTTCCTTTTTATTTTTACCTCTCATTTGCCTCTTCCCGCGCGTCTTTCGAATCCGCTTTTCTGCGAGAACTCTTTATGTCTCTCGCTCTCTTTCACGCATCAGTCCCGCCCCTTCCTCAACATCTTCCTCCATGTCGTTTTATTCCCCCTTTTTTCCCTACCACCTTCTCT
The DNA here is from genome assembly GCA_014825685.1 of Pseudomyrmex cubaensis. Lineage (NCBI taxonomy): Eukaryota > Metazoa > Arthropoda > Insecta > Hymenoptera > Formicidae > Pseudomyrmex > Pseudomyrmex cubaensis. Next base: position 16,681 of record QVOA01001393.1, read on the forward strand.
CTAATTTCTCTCGCTGCTTCGCCGTCCTCGATTTACTTTGATCGCTCATAAAGAAAAATAACCGTAAAGACGTAATCGGCGCAGCGGGCGAGGTAGAGCATTAAAGAGATTTCTCTGCGTGTAGCTTTTAGGAGAAAAAGGAAAGAAAGCGGTTTTAGAAGGGACAGAAGATGGCGATGAGAATTGTAAAGCTCGATCGTGCATGCAGACTGCAACGTGTAAATTTCACTGGACTCTTTATTTCCAACGCGAACCTTTATATAGGACGTTTGAAAGATGTAACTTGTGCTCCTTAATGAAAAGCAATATTAAAATAATGTTATTATTTTTGTTACATTATTTAGAATAACCTGTATTATTTTTAAACGACCAAGTAAATATGTTTCTTTTTATCTATGTTAGTATCATTTTTTACGTCGATATTTTTATAATACGGTTATAATTATATACAATCAGACATATAGTTTTATTAAGTTTAAAATATCGGTTAGTAGCATACACATTCGTAGAGAACTTAATCAAAATAAAAATGCCTAAAAAAAGAGAAGAAAGAGAGAGAGAGAGAATAATTTAACTAAGTATAACTAAATATGAATTTAGCTAGTATTTGAACTAATATCTATGGAAATGATTTTAATTTAGATACACGTCAGTTACATTCACAACTAGTTTTTTTTGTCGTATATTCTCTTGTTATTACTGCTGTTATTTCCATATATTTTTCCGTCTGCCGGCTTGCTATTCTTGCCTTCTTTCGCACGTAATCCTTTCGCCTGTCTTTCCAGAAGCTGTGCCTTCTTCATGTCACTCGTTTTCGTTGTTTTCTTTTCCCGTCGTGATCTCCAGCTTGCATCTCGAAGATGCTGATGAGGTCTCCCGTCTCGGCTTTCGATACCGTCTCGTTGTCGACCGGCTGCTTCGGTATACACAGCAAAATCAAGTGCTTCTTACCGCTGTAATACGTTCGCAAACGAATTGAGAAAACGCAATTCGCTGTTGTATCTTCAAGAGACTCGCAAAAAGTTTTTTATTTTGATCACTGGTTTTTTTTAAACGCGCAATCTACAAATGATCTACAACATTCTAGTTTAAATTTCGATTAAGCTACTTATTTCAAATTTTTCTTTTTTTTTATTAAACTTCTATATTTCTTTAATAAAACATACTTTCCTGACAAGATTAGAAGAATAAAAAAAATATTAAAAAGATATTTAGAATAAAATTCTAATTTTCTTTCTCGCGCTCTCAATTCGATCTCTTCGACGTCAGTCAGCTGTAGGCGTCGACAAACTCTCAAAATAAATTCGAGATGACGTCTCCCTTCCTTCTCGATATATCGAGTTAGAAAGGAAGCGAAGTCGGGTGCGCTTCTTATCGACGATATATTCTCACTTGAAGCATGTGAAATTTCTGCCTTCCGGGGTTGCGTGTCGCTAACACACACGCATTGTGCGTCTTTCAATTCTCCTCTTTCTTCTTGTCGACGGCAAGTCAATGAATTTCTGCCGATCGACGGCGGAAACGGGCCGCGTCGATGGTTCCGCGAGATCCTCGTCGCGGAACCATCAATTCGCGTGGCACATTCGCGTTGCCAAACGCAAAGAGAGAGAGAGAGAGAAACGCGAATTTAGTTACACTATTACCTATCTCACGATATATTGCAATACAAAGAAAAGAGCTATTCAGAATAAACAGTATCTGTATTTTTTAGAGAGACGGTACTTTTTCTGCATTTATTTATTTTTTTTTTTTTTTAATTGTCTGACAACTCTCTATTCAGCGAAATGAACGCGCTACTAAAAAACGCTACTAAAAGTGGATACCGACGTAATGCTATCGCAATTAGCTTACCAGATGAAATTCTCCTTCGTCGTTTGCATATATCCACTTTTTCTATCCTTTTGAGGATAATGATTCAACAAGCTATAATTCTGAATTTAGAGATGAAAGCTCACATGAAGAATCTTTTAAAAAGCTAAGCTCTCTCACACTAAAAAGAAACAATTTAAAATTATATTTTTCAAAACTTTTTTCTTCTCACACATCAAACACGTATATTTTATCAAGTGTGACTGTTATTTATTATATTTCTTTCTCAACCATTTTTTTATTAAATTTTTACTTGTTTATGAGAATAATATGTATGAAAGTGACACACTTTTTAAATTTGTATTCTACATCAAGTGTCATGAAAAAACCTGAAATATCGCTCGAAGAAAAGAGAAAATAAGAATAACTTGCAATGTAATGTTAAATTAATGCCGGGTTGAAATTATCTTCGTCGATCGAGCAAGTGAACTTGAGCGATCCAATTTTTTCGCGTGGTCGTATCGGGAACGTCGCGGAACAAGTTGGCAAGGATACATCCCCCGCGGGAAACGTCGCATTGATCCGCGACAGGGAATCGTCCAATATATGAACTTGAATTACAGGGAGCCGGAAACCGCTACGGGATATCTCTTAAATCCCACCATCCCTTACACGATTGCAGCGTGTTGCACGAAGCGGTTCCTCCCGCGGGGCAAAACGCCACTACTTTTTCGCTAATTTGACACAAAACATCGAGTCGTCGTATCGAAGAACCCGACTCTCTCTCTCTCTCTCTTTCTCTTCCTCTTTCTGAAGACGATGCTAGATATCACTGTGGGGATTCCCCAGCTTTCATGTCTTCCACGAAGACAGCTTGAGAGGTTTAGAGAAACGAAGAGAAGATACAGAAAACGCGATCGGGCGAAGGTTAAGCGACCGTCCCTCGTTCTCATGTTTTAAGAGTAGCCGATAAGTCCGTTTCTATCGCCAAAAATATCCGTTTGACGCGAAAGGCACGATCGTGTTTCCTTCAAGAGAAAGAGGAGTAATAAGATTTAATTTTCACGATGTCAGAGTTTAATCTCTTTCTTTTAATCTCGCGCGAGATAAGAAAATTACATATTAAAAACTTCGTTGCGTGCGTATTTGCAGAAATTACTCTCGATTAAAAATATTTACTTTTTTCTCTTGCAAATGGTCTTACTTCGTTTGGTATCTCGCCCAGGATATGTCGTAAAAATTTAAGATATCTATATAGAATGCAAGATAAATGCAAAGAGAACGATATAGCACGAAAGAATAAGTACATATCTTTTGCATTACGTAACAAGCGGATAAATCATAAATCCATTATTCATCGATCTGAGAATTCAAATCAGTTCCGCAGAGTAACGGATGACGAATATGTTACTAGAAATTGTTCGTATCGATATTCTGTAGAAAACGTCGCGAGCAGAGATATATTTTTAAAAATCCACAACGCATATATATGCTTAGAATAAAAAAAAGCTTGTGTGTTAAATTACAAAATTTCTCTAAGCTAAATTATTTGCTACAATTAATAATTAATTTTTTTATTACATAATGCGATAATGTCTTCAAAAATATATAAATCTATATTTGATACTTTCGTTAAAACAAAACATCAATAATAGAAATCTAGAATATGATCTTATTTAATATATTCTAAAACTTCAATAATAGTAAACAATCTAATAGTATCGTAAATAAACAATATAAGAGAAACCAATCTCTCGTCTCTCTCAAGATTCTGCAACTGCATTGGAAGTCTGAGATAGATATTGTCTTAATCTGATATTTGATACTCACGGTGTGTTCTATTAATATCCGAAGATAGTTTCTGGGTTTCAACCGCATTAGTCATTTTTATACCAACGTTTCGTGAACATTTCAGTTCACTTCATTAGGGTTTCAAGAGCAACCTGATACTTATATTGTCTTATTAGAATGCTTCATATTTAAATAATAAAATTTACTTAAATTATCGTAACAGATATCTGAAAGCAAACTGTTTTGAATATGCCAAAATGTTAAGTAATAAATTTAATTATTGCTTAGATGCTATATTTAATTTAAATAACGTTGAGTAATGTTAAAACGGCTATATTGAACGCCAAACAAATATCTGTCTATAACTCTCAAATTACATTTATAATTCAAGCTTCACAAGAAATCAAATAATCTTTTCAAATTTATATTTATGTGAATTATAATTTATTTCTCTTTTTTTAAACGTAAAATTTCGTGAAAAATTAACTTAATCAATAAACGCCAAGCTTCGCACAACAAATTTATAAAAGAAAGCGTTAAATTTCTTAAAGAAAGTTATATTTTCTTGTGTCAGTTATAATAAATTGCAGAATTCGAACACATGCTGTTGTCGGAAAGAAGAAACAAGAGTGTGTTGAGTGCGTCTTCATTTTACGAAATGAATCGAGAGACGTCACAAAGAATGTGGTTGTCTCGCGAAACAGGAGTAAAAGGAGAATATAGCTAAGGCGAAACGCGGCCATTTTTCACGGTGCGAGCGATGACGTGACCAAGTGAACACTATTGCGAAAATGTTAAAGTAAACCGCACTCGACTCTCGCGAGAAAACGCTCGACTGGAATGTGCCGCAATGAGTATATTGTCTTTGCGCGAACTGCGTTCCTTCTGAAGAAATATCTGCAGAGTAATAACAATGGTGCATGCAATGTATATTTTTTAAAGTATATTTTTCCGACCGCATAAAAGTGCAGAAGCGGGGATGGTATATGTATCTGAAAACAAGCAAATATTTCGTGAAAAGACACGCACACGTGTTATACAACAGATTGTTAGAGTTTCCGATATTAAAAAGCCTATATTTAATATTTCAAATATTTAAAGCTTCCAAAATGTGGAATTCAAAAACTGTTCCAAAATTTTGCTACCGTAACGGTTTTGGAACTTCTAAAAATTTCTGCTCGGAAAATTTAAAACAACGTAGTTTTTAGTCATTTAAAGATGTTGGTATGAAACACGTCACGTTTTCTCTTTCCCGTCATTCCCGTCGTCCTGAAGAACCCTCCCTCCGGAGTTAACGCGCGATTCACAAACTAGTTTTTCTAGTTTTCGTTTCGTTGAGTAAACCTCGAGACAAGTGTGTCCTAATCGGATAGTACGCGCATCCGATCTCAGTCCCTGTCGGGAGAGACCCTTGGGGAGGACTTCTCGCACCCCCGTGGAACGAGATGCGGACACGAGGAAAAGAGAGGGAAGGAAGGAAGGAGACCCGATAATAAAGTAACGCGAAACAGCGGCACATTATTCACGGCATGAATTATTGATGAGCCGGGACGTAAAATATGAACGGCGGCGAGCTGTTATCAACGCGGGCGCAGAGCTCGTCTGATAGTGCGAGTTGCGTCGAATGCGAGACTTGCTTGCGCTCGAACAAATGGCCCGACACAGACGACGCGCTGCATATTGCGTTACATACGTTACATCACGTGAAATCGCCCTGTAGTTACTCCGTTTCGCCGGTCTGTTTCAAGGATTTCTTCTTTTTGTCCTTTTGTCGTCTCATTCTCGGAGAATGTTACATTTATATACTTTGTGCATTATATGAGCATATACGCGAGCGTGCATGTAGATTTTATTCTGTATTATACAGTGGAATAGAAATAAAAACTAGTAGTTGTCGAATGAGCAAACAGAATAGCAAATTATTTTTTCACGAAATTTGTGTGACATCGACGCGCATAGTTTTATTTTCGATCGCTCAGAGTTCGAACGAGACACGGTCGAAATTTCAGTGTTTTGCGGCCGGCTGTTTTCCTTGTTATGGGACCACAGACTCCCCGTTTTGAGAATTCCGCATGACGCTTCCACAACTCGGTCTCATTGATTCCGGACTTTCACGAGCGCGGGCATCCGAGTATCGGTTTAAAGCGACATGCCGTGGGATCGCGTGGCTGTCGCGGGAAATAACTTTTTTTCTCTGTTTCGGCTTTAGCGCATCTCCGCGGGGTATTTTTCCGTGTAACGCAATATTTGTGTATCCGCCGTTTTACGCTGCTTCGCTTCGGTTGGCTTCGGCCATTCTGATCGCACGGGGAAAAATAAAGTCGACTCGTCGTGCCGGTAGTGACGAGTTTGTTTTTAAATGTAAAAGTACGCGATGGCGCGAATCAATAAAATGTTGGCAATATTGTTGAAATTGAATACGCGCGGACGACAAAATTGTTGTTTGCAAAATATTCGTTTGCAAAATTTTCTGACAAAATGTGCGCATAATGACGGACATTTTAAAGGGCCTTTTAAAATCGGCTGATGAACGTGTTCTCTTTGTGTTGATACTATTTTCACATAATGAGTGGCTGAAGTTCTTCTCGCTACGTCCAAAGTTTCGTGAACATCTTAAGTTCCAGCACGCTGGCGCGGGTTTATGCTTGCTTATATATAAACTCTTATGATGAGGGAATAAAGATGCATAATTGTTCTACATTAGAGAGACTTTCAGATGCCCTATACATTGAAAATCTTAAGAAATAAAATTATCAAACAATTGAAGAAAAGAAAGCTGAATAAAATTGAAATTATTAACGTCATTTATTTTTCAGTAACGTGTCTGTCTTTTAAATGAATCTACTTGAAAGAGAATTCTTTCTTAATTATCTTTAACATCTTTATTATTGTTAGAAAGTAATTTTTTTTATAATATAGTAAATAAAAATAAAAAGACCGACGACTGGTTAATTTTAATAAGAGAGAAAGTGTAAAGAGAAACTCGCGGACAGAAAAGCATTGGACAAAAGTGCTTCGTTCGCGATAAAATTCTCATCAGAGAGGCGCCAAGGTCTTCTGTTATTATTCCGTTATTATTTTCCTGCCAGGGAGAGGCAAAGTTGTGTTTCACTTTCTCAAGAGAGGCACTCATTTTCCTCCCGATGAGAGATCCCTTATCCGCGCCTAAATACAGCGTGGGAGAATCGTTTAAGCCTCCGCACGGACCATCGTTTGCGTTCTTGTTTAAGCCGAGATAAAAGGAAACGAATAACGCGGCTCATAGAACTGCATTTAACGGCGCGCGTAAGGGAATCTGCTTCGTGTTATTTTACATTTTACTGAGGAAAACTTGGTTAGCGGAAAATAACAGTCATTCCTTCGCGCTCTATTTGAGTGTTAATATTTTTCTTTGTGAAAAATCTAAGAAACGTTAACTTCCCTCTTTAAAAATTCTTCGAACTAATTACTAAAAATTATTATTTTTGCGTATAAATTGTATTGAAAAAAAAAACCGTAGTAACGTAAGCTTTCATTTTTTCTTCAATCAAAAAGTTAATATAAGAATATCAGAATATTTAGCTGATTCGTGCTATCAAACTACACACTTCCGAGCTTTTATAATACAATATGGCTTTTGCTCTAGAATTACGTATACATCTTTTCCTCTGATTTTCCAGTCAGTTTTCCGCGATCGCGGCGCGACTCGAGCTGCGTGAAACGATGTATTCGTCCCCATCGATCCGGGCGAGCCGGCTGATATCGCGCTGCTCAAGGAAAATCGACGACAAAAGCGGCAACCTGTTCGCTCGACCTCGGCCATGGATGGAAAATATACGCGGTCCGTGGCGAGGATATCCTGTTCGAAAAATCCTTTTCAGAATCGCGTCCGTCTGCCATTGCTATGTATGACGCACAGACAGCTCGTCGGCGGTACCCATCTTGCATTATGCATCCCGTCATGATGCAACTCTTCGGGGTTACAGGGGGATGGATAGGTGCGAGCGCCAGATTCACCAATTCCTTTTGCCTGTTTTGCAATATCCCCTCTGCATGCATCGACCGACCACTTCTGCGCGATATCCTCTGCGCGCGGCTCATATATCTACTTAACACATAATCCCCGCGGGAATATATACTTGGCATTGCGTTCACGTGCGATCGGAGAAACCGTTTGCCCGTTTCGCTCGTTTTCTGATTATCAAATTATATCGCGCCCGTGAGAATCGACGATGCGCGCCATTAGATGAAATCTCAACGATGTTGTCTGGCGGCAGAGAGTATATTCCGCTTCTCTTCTTTCTGTTCATTTCTGAAATGACTCTATACAGAATCTATGTATAGAATCTCTTAAAAGATGCGTTACCTATATTTCTATTATTTGGTTGAAAAACTTCGAAAACTTTTGCGTATTTACCTTAATTATTTTAAACACTCTTTATTAGATTTTATTCGGATTTGATATTTAAGTGTAAGAAAAATATTTTAAAATAGTTTGTTTATAAAGTAAATTTATAGAGCCAACGATTATTTTATCGAGATAAGAGAGTGATGCATTATACATGAACATTCGCAAGTACTCGAATACACTCGAACGGTACAGCTGCGAAAGATTCTAAAATTTCACAGCCACTGTAAAAGGGAAGGAGAACAAAATGCGTGACGGCGCATAAAGCATAACTCTCTCGTCAGCGCGGCTCTTTCACGGATGCGAGGAAACAATGCCGAAAACCAAGCCAATAAGCAAGTTTTTCGTAATTCTCGAATTTCATCAACTAATGCGAGCTCATGCGAGCTCGTAGAAATGTCGGTCGCGTTTTCGCGGAGGGATGCAATCCGGATGCGCGCCCGTCTCTAGTTTGTGCACGTGGTGGGTGTTTATGCGAACAAGCGCATGTGAAATACACGGCTATCCCGTTCAGACGGACACACATTCATGTAACATTGTTTCGTTGTTTACACGCATCCCGTTCTCCATTGATCCTCTTTGCGCGAGAATAGTTGGGGACGGCTTGGTCTTGCCGCTTCTGGAATTGTTTATAAGACTTCCGGTGGCTGCCACGCTTTTCAAAGCTTCTCAGAGGTTTCTGTCCACTCTCTCACCCTTTCTCGTCCTCCACCCTTTCCTTCCTTACTTTGATTTCCTTTCTCTCATTCCTCTCTCTCTCTCTCTCTCTCTCTTTTACTATCGTCTCCTCCGTCTCTTCTTCCTTCCTTCATCCCCTTTTCACAGCGACCCAGACAACAAGGGAGATTGTATGTATTACCTTGCCTGTCTGTCGCACGCCTGCCCCGCCGTTTCCCGATCTACTTTCGAATCTTGCCACGAGCGACACGACGCGATCCAGCAGCACATCCTCGCAATGCAATACGATCAAATCGAAGCTCCCTCTCTCCTCCAACCCCATGTCACGGTCTCACGGATTCTGATATGCACGCGTGTAAGAAACCGTCTGTATATCACTTCGCATGTTTGCATCAGAAAAGAAGAAGCTCGAGATACAAGATCGTAAGATTTATACACATATAAAATTCTCGTTTTAAACGAAACAATTATGAGAATAAACTTTTAATTGAAAATAAAATGAGAACAATAACAATGTTGATTTAAGTTTAAATCGCGTTGACTTGCCGCGTAAAACTGCTTGAAAGACCGAAGTCTTGCTGCGAGCCTAAGCGCTTGATTTTAACTTATTGCCGCATTCAGGACACGGGCGAGGAGAGCTTGCGGTGCTTGGCGTTGACAGAAGTTAATGGAATACCGCTGCCAGGTACGGGGGTAAACTTCTACGAGGTCAACCGTTCGCGTGAACTTGCGCAACTCGCAGTGTATGCACTACGTTGTCACAGTACGACTAAACTTGTAGCGGATAGTCAAATACGAGGCGCAATCAGATACTTTACTCATTTATATAATGAAACTAATTATCTGTAATACACTTTTTTTTCCGCGTCCAAGAGCATTTGGGTTCGACTCTGTTTTTAACTTTTAGGAAAAACGTGTAGTTTTACGCTCTTGCGTTAACTAATGTTTAAAACTGAAATTAAAAAAAGTCGCGTTTGTAAATTTATCCAGACGTGTAACAGACATTCTCACATCGGAACTCGCGCCGTAAAAAAATCAAGATACCTTTGCAGATTTCGAACGGATACGAGAGATACGAGAACGATTCGCGTTAGGAATATAAACGTCATTCCGAGGATGTGAGAAAGTCGCGTGCTAAAGCTTCGTCCTTCTACCCGTTGCGAGACATAGAGCGTCGATAAACCGACGATAAGAGAGAGCTACCTCATATCTCGACACGCATACATCTTGCCCACCTGCACTTTACTTTCCATGAAATCTCGCGCGCGCCCGATACGACTCGAGCGGCCGCTCTAAAGCCTGACTCGCACTACTTCGTTTTCATAAATTTATTGAAAGAGCCACGAATAAAAGCGTTTATCTGTGTGGAAAAACGAAACAAACAAACTTCCTCATAAAACTTTTACATATTAAAGTTTAATTATAAATTGATTTTAAAAATTACTTTATTTCGTTTTGTTATCGTTGCATAAAAAATGCAGATCATAAATCAATCTCTTAATTTTGTTTCGTTCCTATTAAGAATTATAAGTAATTTTCGCTTTAATATTAATATGTGTTAGATATTGCGATATTCGTGAGTGAATAAAAAACTTTCAAGATAATAATCTAGTTATTTTTATTTGAGAGATGGAGTGTTTTTATATATAAAAGCAGTTGAGGCAGACGTATAATTAGTGCGATAAGTCGAACAAGATGAATCGAATAATTTATTCGTATCGCAATTAAAAGCTGTTGAGTAATGTGGAATGGCTTTGAAGCAGCATAACGGTTTTCCGGCAGACGCCTCTCTTCCTAGGGAACTTCACACACAAGCAGAGTAATTAGAGGAAGTGGTACTTTTCCGTTCTTTGAGATACGCAGCTGTACTTTTTCAAAGGCCACCGTTTAGAAAGGATTAAATGCGTTAAATCTTACTTTCTTTTGGCAGTATATTTCTTTCTTATGGCAATAAAAGTACCGACTCTAATCATCCTGAAAGCATGTGCGAGAAAATGTGTAAGTCGGTCAAATAAATATAACACGACCGCGAGTGTATGCGATTTCTAAATACATGTGTGTCTAAGGTTGCCATAAAGTGTTCGGGAAAAAAGAGGACGGATGGCAACCTTATCGCAGGGTAACGCGAGAGAAAAAAAGTAAAATATTTAGAAGATTCCTTAAAACCTCGAACGGTTATAATCACCGCGGACGCCTTCCGGAAAATCCGTCAGAACGTCGGATTCTCGACATTCTGAAAAAAAAAAGACACTGTTCGGGGAAAAGAGGATGGCAACTCTATGTGTCAGATGATGATTAATGTGTTTTTTTACTTGACGTAAATATTTGAGAACATATTATTCTCGACTAACGTAGATTGTATGTTCAATCAAATTATTACCTATGCCAACATATCCCACCACTGCTTAGTAAACATATTTCCCTCATTCTTTCAATCTCTTTTAATCGGAAAGTAAGTAGCTAAAAACAGTCAACCAACTAAAAATGCGCGCGAAACGTTCAAAACCGGACTCATTCGCAATTAATATAAGCTAGACGCGAAATAATGAACGTCCGTCACCGGAGTGTCCGGACGGTAACATCTGGGGCAGATACGGTAAATATATATTATATGGACGCGTATATCTCAAACGTTGTCAGCACTCAAAGTGCGTCAGGTACTTGCCGCGAGCCAGATTGCTGTCTGTGATGTTTATTGGTACTGCGAGCATCCAACACACGTACTAAAATTAATGATAGCTTGTTTAGATTATAGTCCGCGAACGTAGGTTAGCCTCCGGCTAATCTACCGTTGCAATCAGCCCACGTCACTTAAACTCCAACGCGACCGAGTCTCGAGCTACACCAGAAGTGGGTCAATAATTTAACCATTAAAAATATGAAATCGCAGTATGAGGCAAATCTCTCTCTTTCTCTTGTACCCCCTCCAAACAAAAACTACTGTATTTATTAAACTTCAAAATACACATTTTCAGAAGATAATATAATTAAAATTTATTTAGAAATTATAACAAAGGAATATAATATTGAGTGTTTTTTTATCATTTTTATCAGAGAGAGAGAACAATGTTCGTAAAATGTAAATTTACAAATTAAATTATATGTTTAAAATATAAACACACAAAACGCTTTTCACTAATTACATTAATATTAGTACTAATATTAATGTCCTTATTATCGTTTGGTAATTAAGCAACGGGTAAAAATTCGAAGACGTATAGACTCGTGTCGATCCGAAGATCGAGTCGGGCAATTTGCGGATCGACGAAACGTATGTACGTCCTATAATCCGTCTCGCGCAACGTTCGCCGGCGACGTCCGATGCAGATGTAGCGGAGGATCGGTGCCAAATACGTTATACGGGCCACGGGAAATGGGCACGTAGATCCCAGATATGGCGCGTCCTCCAGTACCGAGGTCGTCCCGGTCTGGTCAACTTCTGGCCCTGATGTTTATTCGGCGAGTGGAAGCGTCGACTGCGCTTGTCGTTCGAATTAATTTACCGCTTGCGGACCTCCGGTCTCTTCACACAGACATAGAGAGAGAGAGAGAAAGAGAAAGAGAGAGGTGGATCAGAGACAGGAGAACAGAGACAGGCGGAGTTTCGGTGTCGTTAAATTTCATTTGTCGTTAGAAAACGGCGCAAGTGAAACTATATGCGTGATCTCATTTCGGTAACCGAAATTAAACCAAGAGCAGATTTTCTTTGAATCGTTCGTGAATGTTGCGCTTCTATTCGGCGTATATTCTTTCGAGCGTTATATCTCTTTCGAATTCGCTTGATGGTCGTTTCTCTCTCCGAACAGACAATGAAAAAGTAAAACGTATTGTCGAAAATTACTATCAAACTGGCCGTGCAGTCGTAAGACAATGCTCTCGCCAAACCGGAGGGTTGCCGTCTCACGTTTGTGCTATAAAGAAGCTAGAGTGTCTTATTCCGCCGCAGTACGCTGCGAGCCGAGCGTTCCCAGATGCATCATGAAAAATGCACACACTCTCCAACGTGTCCTCGTCTAACACGAAGATCTGACTCGTTCAACTAGGTAAACGGCAGGGAAGAGTATGAAAGAGCAAGAGGGAAGAGAGAGAGAGAGAGAGAAAACAGAAGTTTTATCTATCTGACTGGATAAGATTGTTTGTCTATATTGCGGATCACCGGAGAGATTCGTCGATTGTTCCACGGGGCGACTTCGCTTTTCCAACATCCCCGGTGTCTCTTATCGGGCAAACAACGACCTTTCCGGCCAAATTGGTCGGTTCGACTCGGAAGCGAGTAAAACGTGATTAATCGCTCGCCTGCTTTCGCGGGAGATGTATCCGCCTAGCCCCTTGGATGGTTATATAGCGATAAACGGATAACCGCGGTCCAGAACCCAATTGAGTCTCAGTCCGATATAGAATGGCTGCCGCGTCTTCGAACTAAGGGAAAAAAGCAATGCGAAAAAAGGGGAAGTGAGAAAGAGAGAGAGAGAGAGTAAAAGAGAAAAAAAAGCGTACGTTCATTAGGTGTTAGTTCGTTAAACTGATTTCTCATCCTTCTTTTGCTTCTTTATTCGAAAAATTCAACTTCTCACCTCGCAATTGCACCTGTTAATATTTCTCCGAATGTTTGCATTATTCGACCGAAGAAATTGAACTCAATATATGAGTTTTAAAATCGGACTACACTATACGGTTGCATTGTATATTTATATACATAATGTATTGAGAGGTAAAAAACACTCATATAATTTACCTCTGTTGTAACATTTTCGGCTTATTTATTCTTATGCTTGTTATTTTGTTCAAATAGAAATCCAATACCACTTTTTCATCATATGTTTACCACCAGTATGCAATAAACACGATAAAAACTTGATGTGTCACTTGAGCAAATATTCATTTGCATTAAAACCGTGCTAATTAATTTCGCGTACTGTTTTAAATTAGTTTAGCGCGTGTGTATCGAATTCTATCGCTCAACTTCTCAACGGCTCAATAATCGACGGTTAGATAATCAATGGTTTATGCGTAATTCAGTACATGTTATCTATTAGTGGAATTATGTCAAGATCGAGTACGGCTGAGGTTAAATCGAATTTATAGCATCCAGCCGATTGTGTTCGAGTAGTTAATCGGTACATCCATCACGGAAAAAGGAGAGAGCAATTACGCGGCGATATACAAGCTATCAAGCTTTTATCGCGATTCTTTGAGAACAAGCAGCACTACTAGACCATCTCTTCTAGACCAGCAAAATCGCGAACAGAGACTGTGATTAAATTATATTTAATTTAAAACATTTTAATCCTCTTTTTTTTTCAAGTTTTATTTTCATGACGCGCAATTTCCCTATTCACATTTTTTTTCTTAATATGAAAAAGCTCGAAGAAAAGAAAATATCTAAAACATTATTTTTACATTTTTTTTATTTCAAATAATAATTTCAAATATACTTTCTTTCCTATATATCTAAAAAAAACTCCCATTCTTTCCTATATATCTAAAAAACCCATTTCTGAAAAGAGAAGCTACTGAGAGACGAATATTTGATATATGACAATTTGTTCAGATGTCGTTATATTAAGATATAGAATAGCCGGCGCAATAAATCGCAACGCAGTGAAATATTTGCAAAAAACGCGACCGCTTTTTCTCTATTTACTGCTATCGGATAAACATTTGGGCAAGAATCTGACAGTTCGATGGTGTCGCACTTCCGGACCGGGAGTGTTATACTCGAACCGCACTTTATTTATTTTTTGAACCGCGCATGTAACACACCGCTGGCAACGTGCCCCCGCGCTGCATCTGCGTTATTGCTCGTTGTCGGGCACAACAGATTTCGTATTGGACACCTTTCGCAATGTATCGACTCTCGCGTCAATCGCAATAAGCGTAGTCTATGTAATGGGCCGGGAATGATATATGTGACAGAAGCTAGCTGGTCAAATCGCGCACGCACCTCGGCTTACTTAGTTGTATTGAATGCATGCGATACATTTGTGGTGCTCGAAGCAATACGTTTCTTGTCAGCATATTTTTACATTTAACTGTGCAATAAATTATTTCAGCTGCGAGGAAAATAACGTTTCAACAATGCTGTTTTTCTCATTCTTCGCGGATATTATCATGTTATCATATTACAGATGTGTTTACTTATTTTTATTGTACAAACATTTTAAAGGTAAGCGCAAAATGTAATACTCTGATACTACATTACATTATCTTTTCAAATATATAATACCTTTTTCAAATATTAATGGAATAATATGACAGCAATTTGTCTTTTAAATAAATGTCCGAGATCCTTAAAAACGTGTGAAATTGTCGCCTATTTATAAACGTGTGAATTTGTCGTGTTTGAAATTGTCATCAAATGTTAGAGCTCGAGTTTCTTGCGCGTGGTAAAATATACTTTGCACACAAAACGTTATTCACCTCCGCTGCAAGAGCTTTGTAGCGCGTAATTACAAAATGCAAGTGGCGCGTGTTTGTCGCATTCTTGGGAAACTCTAGCTTTCACTTGCGTGAAATTTCTCGAAAATTTGGCCCAACTACTTTGAGACGAAGTTCTTCCGCGGGAAAAGGAAGTCGAAGTTACTCACCGATTGGCACGTTGACAGCGAAGAGAACGACAAGAGCGAAGTAGCAGAGCATTGTGCGCTGCGGTGCGGGAAGAGCGAGGAATCGTCCGTCGTCGTCCAGGCAGCTCTCTTTTATCTACTTGACTCCGTCATCTTCTGCGCGGACTTCCGTGCCTGGTACTCTGACACATAACATGCCTGAAATAATCACGAGGTTTGTATCATTTATTTCACAATCGGACGCGGCAGCATCATCGACGAGTGACGAGCACGCCGCGCAGCTTTATCGTCCGTTTCCAGCGAACGAACTCATCAGCTGTGCGCTCTCGCAAGCTTTGCATCTCGAGATCGACTAACGGCGTCACGCGGTCTCCGGTCGAGCGTATCGTTTCGCTTCGTGACACTCATCGACCGTATCACGAAGGAACTTCGCTAAGAGCAAAGCGCCGTTAATTTTGCTACTCTCTCTCTCTCTCTCTCTCTCATAATGAATAAGAAACTATTTTGACATGTTGGACGTCGCGTGTTTACGCTCGTTGCGCGATTACCTCTACGTCGTCGCGTTCGCGTGATTGTCTTCTCATCGAAATAAAAGTTTATAAATATTTACACAGAGAAAAAAATTTGAACGTGAAAAAATTAGAAAAAATAAAGATGCGCAAAAAGGAGAGTATATAAAGTGAGACTATTCGCGATTCGCGGCTGATTCTCGTACTTCTATCACGCAGAAAAATCGCTCTATTTGAGATTCGATGTTGATGAAAAATAACGCGTGATATCGATGAGTTTTCTGTCACATTATTTACAAATTTCATATCAATTACGAATTACGCAAACCGCGAATCACGAATACGCGCATAGTCTGGCGCTAGTTTGACTCATCACACCGACGATAGTTAAAAAATAAAAATAAAAATTATAAACAAACTCGAAATAAAGAAAAATCATTTAACTAAAAGACAAAGTTGTAAGCATAAACAAGTAGTTAAAAAGATGTGACGATGTGTTATACCGGATGTAGGGATCATTTGTATCTATATAAGACAATTGAGAGAGTGAATCAATTTACTTATCAAGATCCATTTGCAGTAATCACGAGTTAAACTCTAAGGTCAAAATGTACAATATCTCGTCATGAGTACAAAGACTGGCGATAATTCCGACATCATCTTCGTGCGATTATCTGTATCTGTATATACACGTGAATCTTAATAAATAAATAGATGTCAGGCGCGCACATTGCGATTTTTTTGTCATCTTCAAATAAAAATATCAGAGTAAAGAAACCCTTTCTGTCTCTCTTTTTCTCTCTTTCGTTTAAAAATCCAGTAATTTACTAGTACGTTAAATGAAGTTTAGGTAATATCGCTCGGTATTTCCTGAAACTATGTTATTACGACGCTATTTATGGGGCAACGTTTACAAAGTAATATACGTCGCGATAAATTTAATTACACCGCCGTTACAATTTTGACGAGAGCGCTGTCAGTTAAAATAAGTTATTTCCGCGAATTTATAAATTATCGCGAGCGCACACGGCCGGGCGGGGAATTTACGGGAACGAAAAGCGGGCGGAATACAAATAGCGCGTTTGTCACGTTTATGTAAGTACGTGTCACGTATATATTCGGCGATAAATTGCTCCTAAATGCATTTTCGCTTTAGACGACTTCTGTCGTCGTGGGAGAAATTAATCACGCATGTCCGCCCGTCCATTATTTTATGACTTACGCGCTTCACCGTGAAAGATATACTGACGTTACACCTTGTAAAGTGTCCGTCTGGATTTTATAAATCTTGCGAAACATATGCCGTCGGTAATGCGCACGATACGCGCACCGCGATTCACTTCCGCTCATTATACGCACGGCCGTTAAAGCGACGATAAACCGCCAGTAATGTTATTCTGTTCCGTCCGAAAATCCGCACTTCGATCGTTATGAAATAATCAAAGCAGTGCGCGCGGACTATTGTCTCTCTCTCTCTCTCGATCGCCTCGTAATCATATATTAATAACGTGGTGATTAAAATTGTAATATCAAGTACCATAAGCGATGTCTCGATACCAGCAATTTATGGATATGTATGAAAGCTTAATGAATATAACTATACGATCGGTAACAATCAAACGATATTTTATGCGGCATAATTTTGTTTCAAGTATTATCGCGAGAATGACGTAACAAATATGGCGCGATAAAAATGCATTTATTAAAATTTTTTATTTATCTTTGTCAATATTATATAAAGAGTCTTCTTTTATAATAACTCTTTTTGAAGCATCGATTTAAAAAAAACGAAACATACTTATTAAAAGCGTTTGTTTGCTAAAATCGGGAAATTTTGTAGGAAATTAATGAAATTACTATTATGTCTCATACATATGGATATCGCGTTATCTATCTCGCGCGCGTTTCATAATTACCCGCTTCTATTAATAATTGTCCGTTTAACGCTGCATTAATCGAACTAAAACATCCGCCGTTCCATCGTCGTTCGTTTGTTTCTGTTTCATCAGCGCGCGAAGAATAATACGTTAACAATGAACGAGCGCGCAACTCGATTATCAACGCTTGCAAGTTTAAAGCAAACAAGATACGGAGAAAGGACGACATGTCGACGACGAGACGAAGAGCACGTAAAATGCGAAACACGAAGCTCTCGCGATGCCGTAGTTCGTTATCGACGACGTTGAAGCCAATCCATAGCAGCGTCGACAATGGCGACCGCGACGAGTCTCGCTCTCGATTCTCTCTTGCATATGAGCGGATGCAAAAAGTAGCCGATGGGGTTAACGTTAATTTGCATTCGTGCGTATATATTGTATAGTATATATATATGCGACAAACGCACGTTATCTCTCTACGCTACCGCTGACCTGCAAAACAAAATAGCAATACGCCAGAGCGTATCGATAGAGAAACGTGCGATATTGTTTTGCATTTGCAAATTTTCTCTTATTCGACGAATAAGTTTACAATTCATCCCAGACAATTTCGGCGAAAAATGAAGTAGAAATTAAAAGCTATAAATTAATAATTAAAAAGATAAAGCGGTACAGATTTTGAAATTTGTTTTAATTACTATTGCGCTTGCTTAACTGTTTATTGTCTAAAATCAAAAGCCGCACAAAAATTTTGAATCTCGATAACTCGAGCTTTATAAAAACAATCTGTTTTTGCGAATGATATTTTTCCGCAATTAATTTCGAATGCAAAACAAAATTAAAAAAAAAGATCAAAGAGAAAGATATCGCGGCGATAAACGGCGCGCGTACGCAGGGATGTTACGTGCATAGATTACAGGATAAGTAAAGGGCGGCCTGTGATAAAGCTGGCGTGTGAGATAATGCAGCCGAGATAATTATTTTTCAGCTACGACTGTTGGTAAATCTTATTTCCTTTTCGTGATTAATTGGCGAACCTGGCGGGAGAGTGATAATGAATGCGAGATAGATACCGGGAGACTCGGGTGAGGATGAAAAACAGTTTCTTGAATATATGCCAGACGCGCCATCTTGATGCGCGTGAATGACGAGCGTGCGATTGTAGATCGCGAGAAGATCTAAAGATAAAGTTTTGCTCTACGCGCGTTTTACAATTTTCTTATCTCTGTGTAACATTCTGAGAAAACCGAGAATTATGATGAAAACTTTTAGTCTCATTGAATTTTATAATATGAGTCGTCGTTTTCATAAATACGAAGTGACCTTTTAATTTTATTGTGCAGTAAGTAGCATTACGTTGAGTAGTTTGAAGCTACTATGATGGGGTCAATAGACGAAATGCTTTATAAACTCCACATGTGGTTTCGATATATGTATATAGTTTACGTATCGATTTTTGCAAAGATAAAATGTCACGCAAACTCGATATAAAACTCGCTTTCCGCATCTGCCTCGATGTTGTTTGTCCGTCGCGTAATTGATATTGCCCAACAGTAATTTTCTTTTTTTTACATTATTTTATTTACATTTCTACAAATTTGATCATTTCCGACTTACAAACATTGTGTTAATTTGTCAAATTTTACGTCATCGGTTTTTTTTCTCTGCCATTAAAATTGCACGGATTTCAATTCGATACGAGTTTAACGATGGATCTTTGTGCACGAGATTGACAACGACGTTCATATTAAACGGGGAAAGTTGGCCGAAAGCCAAAATGATATCGTGCTCTTGGCGCGTCCCTCGTCGGTGTTATTTCGAGGTTATAAGTTAGACAGCTCGTCCCGTGGGTTATCAAATATTCGCTGAAGATACTCGCAACTACCGAACTTGTATCGCACCGCTTGCGATACAAATATTTTTCGTATCCCATTTGTGGTATTTCTCACGTCCGTCTCGCTGATGCAGCTATCTCGCGCGGAATTTAACATGTCCGAACTTCCAACAAGGCTCATACTTGTCACCGTATTACCTTAGGAAACGCGTCTTGACCTAGACGATATCTATCTTAAGACAGATACATCTCTCGAGTTCACATCGTACGATGTTATTTATAGGAATTACTGTCACGTCGAGACGTCACTCGAATCCGCTTCGAAATCAATGCGATATAATTCTATTTTAACAATTGAATAAAATCTTTATAGGTTTTTCTATTTATTTACTTCCATTTTTTGCTTGATTTTCAATACTCAAAGTATATTTACTCGTCTGACGCGAATGATCATTATGATTAATAACATTCAGTTTTAAATAATAATTCTGCACGAGATGATATACGCGTTTCGTTTAACAGTGAAACAGTTTCTAATCTCTAAAAGCAAGGAAAGCGTGATGGATGATTCTATCCACAAGCTGGAAGTAGCTTTGCTTCGAAAGGTTTAATCGTGGAATTAATGAATATTGGTAATTCGTTCGCTACTTGCCGTGTTGTCGCATCGCAGATCATTATCGTCGGTATAAAACGTTCCCGCAATAACCGAGATGGCGAACAAAGCCGATAATCGCGAAAAATGACAGGAAACTTCATGTTCTTAGGAACTGCTATCTGTTCTCATTAACATCAAAAATATTGATCTACTCCTTCTTTTCACTTATACAGTAGTTTCGCCCTGAGTTTGCCGTGACAGGATTTTGAAACCTCGATTTCTTGTCAATCGAATTTCTTTTTAATCGCGGTACACGTAAAAAGAAGTTTTAAACAAAGTTTTTTTTCGCGATCGACAAAGTGGATTATGAATCTTCTCTCTTTTCCTTCGCTGTGATCGAAGAACACAGCGAGCGAGTGAAACACTTGACGTTTCACGGCATGAGGAAGAAGAGAAGGAGGAGACGCGAAAGGAGTAAAAGTCCGAAGGAATCACGATCGGGAGCTGTCGATACCGTGACGTAACGAGTGACAGACTTTTTTTCCTCGGCTACTCCATTAACATCTCATTATGAACACTTGAGTGGTTTCGCCCCGCCCGAAATATCTTAAGTCAAGTTGGAACTTCCATTAAAATATCTTGCGAGTCTTCGCCTCAAACCGTTTACCAATCTTTGCTCCGAGAACGTTGTGCAAGCTGACTAGCGAAAAAAGATTTTTTATTTATGTGAAGCGCTCTCTTTCTTCTCTTCCCGCGTAATTTTTTCCGGGTTATCCTTTTAGATAAATTCGCGAGCAATTCAAAATGCAGTAACTTCTGTGTAATATTCAATAGAGATATTAAAAGTTCATGACATATTGTTGATATGTCTCCTTATTGTATACCTAGTTACAATCTACTTTGAGAATATTTAATTAAATTTTAACTCGAGTAGAAAGTGTTCATCTTCAAACATGTACAATGCTAATATATTATTAAATTTTATACATATAATATAACATTGTTATAACATGTGTAACTGTAGATTACATAAATATATATCGTTATTGTATTAATATATTACACCACCTGTATTATTATATTGCACCACCTGTGCTAATACAAATATCGCGACACGTCGCACCTGGTTATCGATACCGATCATAATTCAACACGTGCGCGAGTCTGCGTATTAGAATTCCTTTTCACGCTATTATCATAACTAACGCAGAGTCGAAAGGTCGTGGCTTCTAGCCAAACTACGGGCGCTATTGAATTAGGAGACGCCACAAAGCATGTCCCTTGAATGCTAATAGAGTTAGCTAACTCGGTCTCTCTCGCATGTTACTTAATCGTTTCCTACAACTTCATCTTGTCCACGCGTATTTACGGTAAGCTAGATGCACAATTGTACACTTATGTAACATTGATTGCATAATCAAAAAATCTTTGTTTATTCATTGTATTCGTTCTATTCTTTTTATTATATCAAAAAAATTCAGTCTTGTTTGTAAATTTAAAGAAGATATTATTTTTTTTATATAGGAGAGAAGAAAAGAGAGAGGAAAGAAAAGTGCAAATGTACTTTTCTTGATTGCTATTGTTTTAAGTACACAATTTATAAGCTAACATATTGTAGAATTTACAATTTATATTTGTTCAAAAAAAATTTTATTTAACAGATCAATCGAAAATATATTGTGTACTTACAATATTGTATTACACTACAAAATATTTCACAAAGTATTCTTGATTACAATACTTGGACTTGTTCGCACTGTATTACACTGTACGGCTGTTATATTTTGACCGACCGGCACTGTGTATGATCATGTAATAACTTAACTGCATTATTTGGATAGTTATTTATATTAAGAAAGGAGTAAAGAAGCTCTAAAAAATAATCTTAAAGAAAGGATTTAAATAGCCAATAAGAGCTTAAACACAGGTGTTAATGTGTGAAAAGATCTTTGGATTTATTCCTTATGAATATTAATAACGTTTCAATCCCAGCATT
>QVOA01001394.1:0-73233 GCA_014825685.1 Pseudomyrmex cubaensis
TTTTTTTTTTTTTTTTTTTAATGAACACAGTGATAATAAAGCGTTATATCAGCTACTATGAAAGACTAAGAAAAATCTATCTGGAATTAATAACGTATAAAAAATGTTTTTCATGATCAATATCTGACTAATTACAGATTAAATAAGTTCTAAAATTGGATTACAAAAATGACAAGTGTTTTGATTCAAACATTACTATGATGATTATGATTATGAAGGATACGAATTATATAATTTAATAAGCAACTTCTAATTACTTATAATACTAAGCATTTTATATGCAGGTATATTAGTTCCGCAGCCATCAATCAGAGGATCGTCAATTACTGTCGCGTTCTGTCCGGGACAGTTGTGTCATTCTTCGATTTTTACAGGCTCAGCCTAACTAATGAAAATCCTCGGAAAAATTGACTTTCACCCTAGGTTTCTCCCGGTCGTAAAATCTTGGAGACGAAGAATCTTCTCGTAACCTCAGCTCATCCTCATCCCACTGTCCTCCTTTCTGCAATCGTATCCCGAGGAAGAAAACTCCGAGAGAGGAATTCAATCTGGTCTATGTGACTAATGAACGAATAAAACGCTTCTCTGTCCGAGAAGCATTTCTCTTTCTCTCTCTCACTCATTTTCAGCTACGTCTCCTCTCGAGATATATTTGCAAAAGAAAAAACGAGAAGAGTCGATGCAGATTCCGAGCGTGTCAGAAAGCTAATTTGTTGTGTCACAGTAAGCTAGTTTACTAATTACTTAGTCTCTCTCTCGTTATCATTAATTACTCCGTTTACGTCATCCTTCTGGCACCGAAGTGCATGCGACATAGTTTCGATATTCAGTCGGTCCCGTTTTATCGTATGTGTTTCGCAGTATCGCGAAACGCACACGAAATACCATGATTAAGCGTCCCGTTACAATCGGTGTAATAACAATGGTGATTGTAGCACTCTGCAAATTAGTACGTTGTACTGTATCGCTCGGCGAAAACGTTTTACAATTCACGCTGCATTTAACCCGATACGGCAATGTTATGCATGTATATGCGTAACTATCGTAATTCGCAATGTCAACTATAATTTCTAACAACTGGCTGTATGTATCAAACGTTATGAATGAAGAACGCATCTTGTTCGGCACACAAAATGTGCCAAATTAGTTTCGCGCGAGTGATGTACAGTGGCTCGTTCTGGTATATGAGAATAAAATATAACTTTTAATGAAACATCAGAGCGTGTCAGATAGATCGATTTTTATTACGTGCGGAACGCGCTCGTAATATTGTCGTTATAAATCACTCGCAAAAATGCAGTCGCGATGACAAAATTGGCAATATTTACGATAGTTGACGTTATCGGCGATGCGGATGAATTACTCTGCCAACGAATCAATTTTAGAAGGAAGAATGGAAAAGTATAGTCGTACGCGAAAGAGCGCGAACGGAGATACTGACATTTCTCGAAGGTGATAATATCCGCGATTTACAGATGTTCTTTCCATCTCGGACTGAAACGCAGCCGTCACAATTTTCTTCGGAAAAGATTGGATTTTTGTCAGCGTTTTTTAGAAGAATAGAATTCACCGCTGAGACTGCTGAGACTTCGCAAAAAAATGTCTGAGCGAATGTCGTAGCCGCTTATCATTTTAAAATACGGTGTGTTACTATATTTTTTCCATCATATATCACTTCAAGCGTGATTGTACATAAATAACAGCGATAAAACTTAAAACTAAAGTCGTGATTTACAAGACGCAATAATCTCTCGAAGAAAGATTTCGGAATTCCGCGAGTTAGATTCCTGCGTCGTTTGAAAAGCCCATAGCGCTCCGAGCGCGTGATACTCAAATATTTGTTTAGAGAAAAATTTTACCGACTATTAGCCGCGTACTGCAGCGCGCTTAGTCAGATTCAGCGCGACGACCGAAGAGAGTACAGCCGATCGTTTACAATCGTAATAAGCGAAAGGAGCACTCGCGGTTTGCCGTGCTCTGCTTTTGTCTCGCGAATTATCTCGGGTCATTTTTAGTGACCGGCAATATAAAGTTCGACGTGTGTATATCGAGTCAACGCGAACAACGCGCGTGCGTGGAAAGCGGAAAAGACGAGCGATATTCCGCAGCCATCACCAGAGCCAGACCTGAGAAGAGAGGCGGAAAAGTTTCATGGAGAGTTCGGCACTTTAAAGCGGTTTTCATGCGAGCCCCGTTCTGCGAAAACGAAATTTAAGGGTCACTCGTGGACGGCTGCAGAGCCGCGAGGGGGAAGATAATAGGATAAGGAAAAGTTTCTTTCAAAGCGCACGGGGAATTCGCCGACCGAATTTTCACGGCACCGTTGAAAACGATCGTTCTCGGTTGACTGTGGGAATTAGAAGGACGCGACGTGCGTTTGAATCACGTCTTTTTGCACACTGCGCGCAAGTGTCGCGTTCATCATCGCGACATGAAAAAGTTTTTTGCTGTGTTGATCAATCATGTTTTTCTATCTGGACATTTCAATATCATATATATATGTGTATATACGCACATTGTTTTATTATTTTATAAAACCGAAGTAAACAATCTTTCTCTAGACTTCTTCTATGCTTCTCTCTTTAGCGTATAGATTTTCCATAAAACTCGCCTTACTTTTAATTAAAAATTTATAAAAAATAATTATGATAAAACAATTTCACGCAAAATATGAAATAATATTACGTAGGTTATTTTTCTCTTACGATATTAAATTTTAATAATAAAAGTTCTTGTTTAATTAAAATTATGTTATACTATTTTTAATTTGAAATATATTCAGATATTATATAATAGTATATTATATAATGGTATCATATTTTAAAAACTGAAATTCATTTTTAAATTGCGTGACTTGTATAAAATATTTATTAGTATGTGTGACGAGTCGTATTTATGATTTTTAGGAGCACGCTCGGCTTAGGCACGTTCGCTTAACACATTGCCTACTAGGTAAGTCAAACGTATTACTGTTTGAAACAGAACGTGGTTAGACTACGTTGTACTCTGTAAAGTTTGTTCACGTTTATGATGATATAACGTAAATCGAATATGTGTACCAGTACTGAGCTCTGAGATTTATAGCGTTAAGTTGTACGCATCTTCTGTCGTTACTCAATTTCTGTCTACATCTACTATGATATTATACATGTGTATATACTTACTACTTTTTCAATATAGAATAAAAATTTCTATAGACGATATTCATTGCGCATTTTATTTTCTAACTTTTTTAATCTATCAATGTAAACGTCTGTTTTCATTCCCGTGTGTTTTAATTACACTAAAATACTTTGATCAATCAAAACTTGTGTGAATACATTAAGAGAATTAAAAAATAAATATAAACGAACTCTTTAAAGATAATTAGAATACTCGTTATAAAAATATATAAATATAATGTGTACTTTGTTTCATATATTTTTATCACGCATGTGAGATCTGTCTTTTCCTTTATTACGAACGTATCTTAACGAGTGACTTCCTCGATCGGCGAACAATCGAACACACAGCATGCTGCAAGTAGCACCAGTAAATGAAAAATCCATTCGAACGTGAACGCAGTTCGCGTCCGAACAACACGACCAGCTGAATCGATTGGCAATCGGATTAATAGCTCCCGGCGATGCTCACGGGTAATAGTCGATCTACGAACACACACGGATCCAGGCTAACGCCGAACGTATCTATCTGTCTGTGCGTTGATAAGTGTGATAACACAAAACGTTTCATGCTGAAAGAAGCATCAAGAGAGAGCAGAGCATCGTTTTTTTTTTTTTTTTTTTTCTAAATAGTCTCGGGGAATAGATATTTTTTTCGAGAAATAAAAATTGAAAATTTGAAAACATCTCAACAAAACATGTAAGTAATTTTTTTTTTATTTTTTTGATACTGCGCGTTGTGTGTTGAAGTTTGCATAATTGCGAACAAAATTTTTTATTAGAAATTTTTGGAAGAGTAGTTTTTAACTTACTATACAATAGAGGTAGAGGCTGTCAAAAACGGAATTTGACTACCAAATTTTTGCAAAATTATTTTCTTTTTGTCTTTATTTTTATATTAATAGAGATACAGAAGATGAGCGTGAAATTAGTCACAGAAGAGCCCGATAATTTAGAGATTCGGTTCTAGACTCGACGTTTCATTCGAGCGAATCAATTGTCGGTAGCGTTTCAATGCTTCTCCGCGCCACGAACATCAATGACCGTCCGAGAAGAGACGAGCGGAGTTTCTTTCCGCGTTAGAAAGTCCAACCGAGGTTGGCGATTATTCGATAGCTATAGAGACTTCTGGAAGAAACGTAAAACTACGAAAAGACCGGTCTTACTGATAAATACTGATTACGAACGCTCGAGCGGCCTCACTCAGAGTAACCGTTCTCGAGCAAGCAGTTTTTCCCGATTCGCGGCCGAAAGTTCTCGAGTGAAAAATATTATACCTCCCTTACCTCAGTGGGCAATTTGAGCGAAGTGGTTAGCGAGAGGCTAACCAGGGAAGTTAACTGAATTCCTCTCTTCTTTCGTGAAATGGTTGTGCTCACAATCGCGCGCGGCAAACGTCGTTGTTGAAAAATTTTTTTCCCCTCTCGAGTAGCGACTGGTCGTCGAACTAAAAATGTCGGATTTTATGAATCTCGCGTCTTTCGCTGATAGAGTCAACCCGATTGTTTTTTCTGTAAAAATAATTTTATTAAAATTTCTGATAAAAAAAAGAAAACAATGAATCGACAATCAACGCGGTCGCCGCGATATACGAAGGAGGGATGTTATTTTTCGGATAATTACAGTTACTGTGCTGAATACGAGCCGAACTAAGTTTGTCTCTCATAAATTTAGCGATTAATTAAAACGAGTTTCGTCGTTAGTTGTAAAGAAGACGCTCTTTCGCGTTGTGCACGCATTATTTCGACCTCCGGCAAAATTGAGATTTATTATTACTTCGTGTCGGAGAGGGAAGCCCGTTACAACGTATTACTTCATATTTCTGGATTATATTCTCCCGCTCCTTCTCCTTCTCTGCTACAGTAGGCTACGCACGAAACAGCCGCTTGTCATGCATCTTTTATCGTACGCGCCATTTCCTGCCGAGAGAGCTTTTCTTGTTTTTTTTTTTTTTTTTTTTTTTTTTTTTTTTTTGTTCGCTACGCAGTTTGTCTTAACGTGATGCAACGAAAAGTTCAAAGGAAATTGTTCAGATGCGGCACGTATTTACGATGAATGAGCTTCTGTAAACTCATGGTTGATACATCAGAATAAAAAGAGATCAAAGAAACTTTTGCTACAAAAAAAATTCCTCAATTTCTATTCCACTCTCTAATTATAGTTTTTTGTATGTCGTCCGCGGGCTGTTGCGCTGTATCATATGTACGTGTGTGTATGAACGTACACAATATACCTATAATTTCGTCACATGTGAAACACAGGTATGAAAGCGTTGGACATTGGTTATCCGATGGTGAGTCGCCAATATACAGCAGCTGGCTCGGCACAAAACGATCTCTAAATAATTCACATTTAATTACTGCCTACTGTGTTTCCCCGAAGCGTAATGGTCGGGATTCGCGCTGCGTTTTCGATTCTAACTGCCCTTCGACATTGAATCAACACGATGCCGTGACTTCTTATGTAAACTGGCAAATAAATCTCAGCACTAGTAAAAAACACACAGTCCGCGTATACCGGACGTTATCGCGTAATTATACAATACACAAAACGGAATTGCGAAATAACCTACAGGCCTGAAGAAGAATACGTGCGTATAGTTTCGGTACCTAGGTATGTATATACCTCGGAAAGTTCCCAACACGAAATCTAATACAATAATTGCATTTGTGCGGCTTGTTGTTAATTGCGTATGGATAATCGCGGGAATTACGGGCACAACAAAAGCTCTCGGAACTCGCATTTCGCGGATTGCGCGTATTCCTGCAGCAAGCATTTGTTGTAATTAGTTTGACATTGAAATCGGATAACTACGCTAACGTTGCTCATCATTAATGCCCGTTATAACTCGCAGCGAGTTTAACAGAATATTAGTTTGCAATCAGTTCGGGAGATCGCGACGATGCGCTTCCATGTATTCCCGCGTATCAGTTCCAGCCCGAAGTTTCTATCACTTCGCACAGGAACCGTGTATTCAGCATGCAGCGCATGCAGACATTGCGCGCGAGAATCCTCGTGGGCGTTAGACTAAGTTTAAATGTCTTCAAGATGGTGGTACTGACCCATTTGCGCGCAGACGGGTTAACCATTCGGCTTCGGTTGCTGTACTTCATCAACGAGATATGTTCAAACATATGCCGCGACGAGAACAATATGCTACGTGGACGGAATAGACTTGTCAAGTATGACATACGACAGCGCGGACTACGACATTGCGCTTACGTTGTCGCGTAACAAAGATTTTCATTTAAATCTGGAAAACACAGTCTGAATGCTCGTCTTGGACAGAATCTAATTCTCTGTCGTCGCGAGATTTTGGATAATATTCGAAATAAATATTACAAAAATAAAAACAATTTTATTTATAAGATGTTTCTGCGTAAAATGATATAAATGCGTTTTTATTAAGTTGAACGTTTTTTAAAAATAAATGTGCTTTTATTAAGTTGAATTTCCTGTAACGATATATTAGTTTTCGTAGAACGCGACTTTCGGCACGAAGTAATTATCGCCCGCTACTGCCGCGTCTCACCTTCGTGCGATATATGCATTTGTCGGCATACCGGATAACTTCAACATGGAACACGCATACTTTGAATGCGGCTTGTTAAAAGTTTCCTGGTTAGACGGAAATGGATTTTGCATTCGATGGTAGTAGGTGCGCGCGACTCGTAGGCACGAAACAACTTCATGTCGACTTCCTCTCCGATTCTACGACAACCAAACGACCACGTGATAAAGGAACTTAAAACAGTACGAAGGAAAAAAGTGTATATAATGATACAATTAACATAAAACATGTACATTGTAAAAAAGTTATCTAAATTGCAAAAGTTCTTTTTATCTATTTTCTGCTTCGCGTATTCGTTAATAATTAACAGAGAAGAAACATTTTTCAACATAAATCTCTACCGGTTTTTGGAACTTGTAGTGTTTCCTTTTTTATATTTCAAGCAAAAGAAATTTTAGATGAAAAGATAAAATGTTTATATATATATATATATATACTCGCGTAAGAAAACTTCCCACGTGCGAAACGGTCTTTGACGGTTCTCAGTTAGGTAAAGAGGCAAAAAGATATTAATGATGTGCGTACCAAGAATTAACGGGCAAAAGGAAACGAACGACTCATCCGTTTCCTCGGGAGCAACGTAGAAAGAACTCGGCGGATCGCTCATAAAAATCCCGCTTGGCAGGACGCGATTTATGCTGGCGCCACCCTCAAGGATTATCATATTTCCCTCGACGTACGAAACCCCGCGCGAGAAAGTGTCGGCTGAGATTGCGCGACGTTATCGTCCGCGAAAATGGTCGTTCACTCGGCGGAGGTGACGGGCGACGACGCTTCCCAAGCTCGGCGGCAAAAGAAGGAAGCATCTTAATGCGTCCGTAAAGAGCTGTGCGATGCGGGAGAACAGTAATCGGTCGGGAATAGCTTTACGATGCCGCTTGGGTGAGCGACAATACCGGGGCGGCAACGTATCGAGCTTTTTTATTTCGCTGAAAAAGACTTCCGTGAAGCGACGCGGGACGGCATGAGCAAGCGCGGAAAGGGAGTGGGACGGCCGTTCATAAAGAAAGAAAGGGCTGCAAAAAATCGACCGATTTATTAGCGTGCCATCGGTGTGACGGCGTGCGTGGCGACGTCTAAGTTAACTCTTTTGACGGCACGCATGATCGCTCTGTCGAGCACACGCTGTTGCACACAACACGTACGGTGTGTACAACTACACCGCCTACGAGCGCAACGCGATCGAAACTTTTTGCTCGTTCGCTCGCTTGCTCGCTCGCGCTATTCTCGCGTGATACAATATCAATCCGCGCGCGCTCTGTTTATGCGAAACGAACCGTTTACTTTGTGCCGCGCGCATGTCCGCTTTTCCGCGACGACAGGAAGTATTATGAACTTGCGCGAAACGACTTCCGTGACAGTCGCGCGCGATAGGTTCGAACAACACATCGAACGTGTGAATACATCTCAAAACGTGCACACCGGTTACGCGCGTAACTCGTTTACGCGCATTATACACAGTTTGTAAACGGTTGTTGCAATATTTGTTCGCGCAATGGCGCCGTTTGGCTTGTCACGTTCGCGCGTAAATGCAAGCAGTGCTCGATCCTTCAAACGCAGAGGAACGCTCGCAGAGGGACGAGAAAATCGGCATCTCGTAATCGACAAATTGGCGAACGTGCAGGCGCCGAAAGCGAACCTTGTAAAAGTAGAAATTACTTCTAATTAGCAAAAGAAAGGATTTGATATATTTGCGCGGCGGGGCGGATTGCTTTTTAAGACCCCGGCCTATTTAACGGAGCCCTTTGTTAAGCGAACGCTGTTTAAATGATAACTCGATCGAAAGAGCCCGGCTGAACCGAACAACGGCATTTAATTAACAAAAGTGCTCACCGAGAGAGTTTTACCGCCACCCACCCGGCCCTTATCTTGCGGGGAGACCCACTTCGGATTCTCGCGTTCCTTCCTTGCTTCTCACCCTCTCGTCCTCGCTCCTTATCCACAAGCCGTGCCTTCGTTTTCTCTTCACCGACTGCCCGGGAATAATTGTTAAAATGTAGTATCGCCGTACAATCCCACCGGATTTTGCTCTCCCTTTCATCTTTTCAACTTTATCATAACTGTTCTGCTTCTCGTTTCCCATTTTGTCTCGTACGAGTTATTGCTACTTCACTTTCGAAAACCGGTCGTTGTGCGAACGCGGTTTAAATAACATTTTTACTCCGCATAGTCGTTAATCCGGCTGGTTTGTCATGCGCGCGGTATCACGGAGCGACAAACGCATTCGCACATTTCGATGCACACGGAAAAACGTTGAATGAACAGTTTACCGGGGCAGCTGGCAAATAGGAAAGCACGTGTTGTATCTCTAGAAGTAAATTCTATTATTTACGAAAGCGCCGCAAAAAATGGAATTTTGACAACGCCTGTTATTTGTTTCCTGCGTTCGTCTGACGAAACGTGGTGGGTTTTTGTTGGTATTATGTGAAAAATATATTTGCTCCGAGTTACAGAGTAGTATAGTGCGCGTCGAGCTTTGGGACAATAATTTATCTTTGTTCGCTGACGAGCTAGTCCTGAAAATGTTTCGTCAATTAAGCTTGTTTACTTCTCTCGTGTTTATAAAAAAAAATAAAAAAAAAAAAAAAAAACAATTTGCAACAAAGAATAATTTCTCATAAATCTTGCGTTGTAAAAGTAAGACGAATTTATGTTATTTCAGTTTGCGCAGATATAAAATCGTCGTAATGATGATAAAGATGACGCACCCGCGCGATTACGCTTGTCGAATTAACGGACGTTGAAATCCGTCGATTTATAATGCGATAACTACCGGCGTGTGAGAAATATCGATGGTGCTCATACAGATTGATGAGACGGACGGGAAACGCGTTGCAAGTTCGCGTTAAATCTCCTCGACAGCGAGTAAAAGTCATGCACGTCGTAAAGTCGAGCGTCGAGCGCCGATAAAAGGGTGAAGATGAAATGCTTGCATATCGATTTGTTTGTTCTTCCCTTAAGCGTCGGAAAGCTCCAACCCTTCTGTCGCATCCCCAAAGCGTTTGATTTTCTCTTGGATCTTTTTTTTTCTTTGCCACTTTTGGCGGAATCCGATTGACATAAAGAATCCTACTTATAAATCTCCAGTTCGCGTCTCCTTTTCGGGATTCGTTTTTCTATACTTGCATCTCGTCTATTTCAACTATGTATGCAAATATGGTTCTCTTCGTTTGGCTTTCAAGACCGTCTTTACTTCGACGAAAGTAATACAATTCGAATTTTTAATGGCAAAAAACCTGTGATACAGCTTCGGTATTTCTTAGCGTAACGAAAAATGTACAAATTACGTCAATTGGATTTTTGAAAAGAAAACCAAACATTTCAGTACAAATACATAGTTTACTGTACCTCATATATTTCTATCTGCTGCTTTTGCAACAAATTCGATATAGATTTTATTTTCGAGCCGTTTACAAGTATTACGTGTGTAGTTCCATTCATTAGAGAGAAACACAGATACGCATGTGTTACGTTGTTCATTGACATCTCGTTTCGCGGCCGCGGCGTTCCATTAATTTTACTCGTTTAAAACGAACCGTAAACCGTGCATCGTTTACACGGGCAATCTCCCGCAGCCGCGAACACCGATTCATCATCGACCCAAACATCGCACGGAACGTTTCGTTCCATCGCCGGTATTCCGAACGTGCACTTTCCGCGGAATTACACCATCCCTTCTTAAATCGCCCAGCCGGAAAGCGCGGAACGAATTTCAGTTACCAGCCTTAGCAAATATTCGTTCAACATCGCCGACGCGCGATGCAACTGACAGCAAAAGCAGACGATTCCTGGAAACTTCTGCGAATCCTACCCACGTATCTCATGGCTGTGGCACCTTGTGATTTCGCGATCTTCCCGTCTTCTTTTTGTTATGCTCGATGAAAATTCTCCCCCTTTCCCTCCTTTCCCTTCTTCTTTCCTCTCTATGTATCGCGCGAAAATCCGCGAAGAGGGAAGGGAGGGAAATCCCGGGAGATGAGAAAGAAAGAGCGTTAAAAAGACTCGGTTCCCTCGGAGACCTATTTTCGTAACAAAAGAAAACCGCGAGTTGTACGAAGATTCCGAGATAAAAAATGACGCGGCAAGCGCGCACAGATTTTCGAGCATATATATTTTGTCAAGAGCAATTCAACCGCAATTCCATCGCTCTTTGATGATTGCATAATTGACCGCGGTTTAATTAAGGCATGCGGACAGCTCGTAGCGCGCGCGGCTGTTAATTAAATGATCCCGTCAACATCATCGTTCGCATGCACGTACCGAATTTCCGTCCTGAATCTAGGTTTCCAGCGTCTCGCTGGGCCGTTCGTAAAGGAGTCGCCTGTGGATGCGTTGCGGGATAACAGGAAACAGGATGGGTGGCAACCTCGAATGGGAATAGTACCGGGCTATGAGTTCTAGCCCGGAGTTGCGCGAGTGAGTTATGTCTCCTCCGTGAACTCCATCCCCCGCGTCCGAGGGGAAGTCCTATTCAATTTAACGTATCTCGGCAGTATCTGCTAATTTCCTCCCTTACATCTTACGAATTTCGTTCGCCCGCGTTCGCGCTTTTCGCGCACGGCGCTTGTCGTTAATTCTTTTTGCTCGCCACCGGGAGCTCTTTCCTGAAAGGTCCTTTCAGATCCGCTTCTTTTGTACCGTTTTCGGTTGCTTCTTCGTACGGACGAAGAACGTAAAAAGCGTTTGCACGAACAGGAGGAGCTTTTTCCGCAAAACTCTTTGGCCGACTCTTTATTTCGGTCCGCTTCTCTCGAAGCAGAGAGCGATTTCACGGGAGAAGTGCGTTTTAGCAAGTCCTACGGGTAAGAAGGAAAGACACGCAACGTTACTATATTTACCAAGAGAATATCTGTACAGTTGTTTGGCTTTCGACTCGTTCCTATGCCGAAACTGCGATATAACTGAACTCCGTAAGATTTCAATTTACGACATTTTATAGACAAAAGAGAATCAACACGTAACGTTTAAATTGTGGTTCTTCTTGCTGCGCGCGTTGAGAAGAAATCTGTATTATTAATTACGTCTCGTAATTTGCTTAGGAAGAAACTACATTTGCATTAGCTCTTGCCCTGCGCGATTTATCTATCGTTGACATTAGCGTCATCAAGAAATTCATCGCGAGACGAGATTAAATGTTTATTCTGTTAATTGCCCGGTTGGTATAGTTCCCATCTACCGTGGAACAATTATTCGTCCGTCGATTGAAATTCTGCGGTCTTAGCCGAAAGGTAATTAACTTTTAATCGAGAAAGTTCAGTGGCTCCGCGTTACTCCCCCGTCTCCGAATTACTTCTTACCTATTTCTCATCCTTTCGACCCTTCGAACACTCGCCTCGGACAGGTTCCTGCCACTCAACGTGTCTAAACGTCCAATTGAGGAACGTGCGCGCTACGCGATATACCTCGGCTTATATATAACGGCGCCTCTAAACTCTCTCGCTCTCTCACAAGTTTCGGCGTTCTAAGCGCTGATCGATGCGCATTCCTTCTCTCCGGCAATGAATGCACCAGGTCGCATTGTTCGCAAACGCGCGCGCGCGCGCTCGCCGACTTTTATTTAAAACGCAACAAATCCGCGCGTCAGAGACGTCCGGATTGCGAAACGATAAAAGAACTTCGGTGCACGTCACGGTGCATGACCAAAAAAATACAGACAGAAATCGGGTGGAGTTGTGCCGCGCGTGCAATTTGCGCCGCTACTTTGGCAGCCGAAAGCGGATCACTCTCACATTCAAGAGACACGTTATCACGTTTCGCCGCATCAACGGAATTTGGAGTATTTTCAATTTCCTACGGCACATACAACGAGAAGCGTCCCGATACGAGCAAGTCGTAGACGCGGCCGCGGCTCGCAGCCGCCAATAAGGGACAACCACGCTTTCAACAAAATCGCTCGATCGTCCCGCTCACACGATGCGCAAACGAGAAGACATATTCTCAATACTTTCCCGTTGGATTGAAACGATTGTCCAATTAGATTCGAAATTCGATTCACATTACTTACAGGTGTGTGCTCGTTGATTGGTCTCGCGTTTAACTAACACGACTCTTATCGCACAATTACAATTGCAGTTTATAAGTGCAGTCTACGCAATCGTCTATCGCTGCAAGTTATTGTATCAAATCAAATATAAAAAAATACAATATTATATAGTAGTAATTTATATATAATCATATATAGGTATATTTATTTATATGTAGCGCGCAATTTTGTGACAATAATTCTCCGACGAGAGTAAAAGTCCGAAGTTGAAAAGCCCAATTCCAGTGTCTGCGTGCAGTAGATTTGCAAACTTTTATTAATAATGAAAGACCGTCCGCAATACTCGCGATTATTGTATTCTCGGCCCGCTCTTGGATCGGCTTGATCAGTCGATGAGTTCATCGTCGATGAATCGAAATAATCAAGTACAGATGGATTTGCATACAACGCGGGAGAATCGGCTACATCTCTGTAAGTTGCAGTGAAAGGATTCCTGATTGCGTGCCCCATCCTTCCGCCCAACGAAGGGGGACGCGCGTCCCTGCCTCTTTGATCGAACGCAGCCTCTGTTCTCTCTATTGAGATCGCATTAGCCGAACGAGGAACAAGGAAAAAGAATTCCAATATCGCGCAAAAATTTGTCTCCCGACAACCAATAGTTCGCTCGAAACGTTAAGCCGGATTTTTATTTCTCGTTCGGTTCTACAAACTCCAGCGGGCGCGAAACAGTAATAAGTCAAACTAAAACGAAGTATATCCGCTCTTTATCCTACAAGCCGGATTTGACTTCAGTTCTGGGATTAAACTAACGAATACATCATTGATTTTTTTTGCGATGTTGATGAAAGTCGCGGTACAAATGACGGCGATAATTAGAAAAACAAAATTTATTTGCATCTCTTGCGAAATATAAAACTTGTAGTGTTTTTATCGTTTCTAACAATACGTTTGTGTATTGTTTTCTCTCACCACAAGATTGGAGACAGATGTTTGACTGCTAAAACGTTGGAAAATGCCTATTAATATTTATATTAATTTGCTCGTCTGTGTTTACTAAAATATACTCTCACACAAAGTATTATATTCTATAAAGAGCTCTTATTACGGCAAACGGGATTTTTCTCGCCCGGTGGACCAGCGGCTGCTATCTCTGAGATTTATTTTAATTCGTTCTCGGAATAGGAGGCTCTCCCGCAGTCGCAGCACGAAGTTCAGTATAATTACAGATAGTAGACAAGGGGACGCTCTGTGTCAGACCGTGTGTACGCGAGGAATTGCGCGTCTTCAATCTGCGAAGGTACGAAAGAGGATGAAAGAAAGAGCTGCGAGCGCGCCAAAAGTAGAAGGCATCGCATTTAGAGTCGCTCGGTTTCATTGCCTCCATGATGGAGAAGTAGTATAATACAAAGAGATGAAAATCACGAGAGTGGAAAAAAATGAAGAATGGTGAGAATTATAAAAGACGGAAGAACACAAGAGAGTAGCGCTGATCCCGCGGGTGATGCTGCGGAAAAAGAGAAAAAGAGTAAACTAATAGAGAATTTTTCATTAAAGCACACTACGGACTACGAGACAATCGTCTAAATAACTTTCGACAAACCGCGCGTCGACGCTGGCAGGAAAAAGAGTACGTCTTCCAGGGATTTCTCCGAATAATCAGTTCGTAAATATTTGCTTCCGCATTAACGCAACGGAGGTAAATTCTGTGGGTTACGTAATTATACTATTTGCATACTTAAGATTCGTCTGACGTCTTCTTTTAAAAAAAAAGAGAACTCCAACTCCAGAGAGTTGGTTGTACAAAAATTGACATACGAGCGTGTGCGCGTAGCGCACATATAATTGTTTCGATGAATAAAACACCGAGTGTAGATCGCTGAATTGTGAAATTTGATCCGAGCTTGTTTCTCGTACTCGAGATGGTTACAATATTATCTTTACGTTCAATCGTAGATTTCTATCGCGATACACGCGTTATTATTTTTATAAAATTAAATGTCACATTGGTCGATATCTTCTCGATTATCGTTTGCATCACTGTCGCAGTGCAACCGCGATATGCATCTCTTAATTAGATACGCGTCAATACGTTTCGAACGGAAGCAAAATGCAATAAATAAAAAACGTGCGCGGAAAATTACCGGATTAAAATTGAACGAAGCAAGATTTTTTTATTTAAAACGGCTCGTAACGAAACATGTACATGTAACGAAACTAAATACTCGTGTCTTTTTTTTTTTTTTTTGTTTTACTTTAAATATCTCTCTCGCTTCTTCTTTTACGCTCGGTGATTTTCGTAAATGAATTTTTGCGTCAAGAATACCAATTACGTAGCGAGCTAACTACATTTCCAGAATGCTCCGCTTGGAAACAGTCCAATGCCGCCCGGCGAGGTCTGCCAAGTGCGTTAAAATCTATCGATCCACAAATTGCCGCGCGAATCCATTTAATCTTCGCCGTTCGTAGGTGGAACGGAATAAAATAGACTAATAAGAAAACGCTTTGCGGGAGACCGTATTAGCGCCGAAACTCGGCGATAACTTCACAGTTGCGCCGATAAATCGCGAATCCGTGATAAAGAGCGGCGACTCGCAGTCCACTTCTCGAGATGTCGCAATCGCACAATAGTGAACAAAACCAAGAATTTTAAAAGAAGAATATACTTTGACATAGTTCCACAAGTCACGTGTATTTAATACGCGCATATTAAATCTCCCTTTTCAATCGTACATGAAAGCGCGTAAGGTACATACATCGATATCCGAGGCGTATTCGATGATGCGTCGCGTGAAAGTTTGATTAACATTAACAATCGACAAGTGTGACGCAGACAAAGCGCATAATCACGAGCGCAGTGATTATGAGCGTGAGATGCAGCTTTCGTAAACGCGCTTCCGCATGGCGAATTGCATTATCGTAGTGGCGCATGATGCAGCATCGACGACAAATACAATAAACGCCAAGCCATGTTGACGATAATAGCCGGATCATTCCGCATATTACTACGGCGAAATCAGAGCGAACGAGCGTTATTCGCGAATGTGTCAAAAATTACATAGCGCGCTTCGAGTGTCGCGCGTGTCGTTTTATCGTCGCATAACGTGTCGCGGTTGAAAAAAAAAAAAAAACCAACTGACCGACTGCTGTCGGCAGCGGACGGCGGGCGCGGTAAAGCATCGGACAAAATTGCATACGGTACGGGGTAATAAATGAGATTTCAACCGGTTGAATGCGAATAAACGAAGCGCGCCACGACGACGGCGAACTGACGCGCGCGAGGCAAAGAGAAAAATCGTCCAGAAAATTGACGCCGTCGTCGTCGCGCGCCGATTCGCGCCGCTGTGTCGTTTTCAGCTTTCCCACGGTGTGGGCAAGACGAACTTTCCAATTCAATTTCCAGGTACGTCGCACAAAGGCTTATTTATAAAACGCTCGGTAAGAGCGGACGCGAGCGCAAACGATCGTCGTTGAAGCGCGCGAGAAAGGAACGAAGAAAACGGCAGCCTCTTTCTCTCCCAGGCTTCGATAACGCGGCCCGATGCTGGCGTCAGGGTCGCGCATCGCTGCCGGTACAAGATATCAAACTAATTGAAAAAGTTTAACCAGAGACTTCAGTGTTATGTAATATTTACGATAGACTGTACACTAACCGTGCCGGGTTTTTTTTGAAAAACTCGCTCGAGTCCTTTATTTTTGCGCCAATCGCGCCAGATTACCTGAAAATTCGTGACCGATAAAATATTCTGATAATTTGCATCCGTCTTTATAATTTTTTTGCCACTGAAAACTGTCAATCGCGATAAAATTCAAAAGATTGACGAAAAAATATAAAAAAAATTTCAAAAATGAAATTTTTTACGGTAACACAATCACCGGGTTAAATGAATTTTAGAATTTTATTTTCAAGCGCGCACTGAAAACCTTTCTAATCAATACCCTGATTAGCCAATGTTTCGCTTCTGAGGCAAGAACAGTACGGCGTATGAGCAACTACATATGTTACAACGGCGATGAATGCCATAGTCATCGGTACCTGTGTACGTGTTCGCGATTCGCACAGGTTTCACACAGGCACTTGAAATGGCCGTAGATATGTATTCTGCCCGATGGCAAAGGGGGTCTCCTAATTGTTGCTGCAATGTTCATAGAATACGTGTGCCCGGTCGGCGGTGTTTGGTCCTATGTATGTACGTGCGCGATGTTAGCGTCGTATACATTATCGCGCCATACATTCCTTGGGGCGAATATACGTGTTAATGGATCCTTGCACTCTGAATTAGGTCCATTTGCCAAATGGACGCGCGGACTGTCGGCAAAGGGAGCCTCATTAACCGGATATTCGGAACGCATCGGTCATGTTAACAATAACATCTGACACTTAGCGCCATTTCCGAAACTAAGTGAGTTTTAAATTTTCTACGAGCTCGCAAATTTATCGGAATCGAACGAGCAATATATTCGCGATATTACACGAAACGAGTGGATAAACGCTTGTTAATTATTCATTTTTCTCGTTCATTTACTTCACATTTTTGTCTCTTTCACATTCGTAATTTTGTGTTTTTGTGTCTGATAATACATGTAAAGCAGACGCGATAAAAGTGAAGTTTTATATTTCCCTATTTGTAGTCAAACAAAATTGAAAATAATACAAATTTGTAATATTCTCATTCTCTCTTCTTCTCGTTTTCCTCTCTCTCTCTCTTTCTCTTTCTCTTTTTTTTTCTACTTTTTATGTCTCGTAATACTGTGAATACGCATAAATGAACGTAATGGACCTTGGGATGCAATTTCGTACGTCCACAAAACCCATTTCACTCAACCACCGGTTTTATACTCAGTGTTCGCCGAAATTTGCCCTCTCTCACTTTCTTCGGTTTCCTCTCGCTTCCCTATTTTTCGTATAAATGAGCACTGTAAAATCCACGTGCAAGTACGCAGGAGATAAAAGAGGTCCATTTCCGCGAGCATTTTGCATAGTTTGGGGCGCGGCATATACTTTTATAAAGGGCACTTTCCAAAAAAATAACGTTAAAAAAAAAGAAAACAATAGTAAACTGAATAAATTACGCTCAAAGTTTATATATGTATATGTAAAAAAAAGGAAAATTAAAAACGCAGATTAACAACTTGCCCGGTTTTAATGTAGAAAACTTAATTGTGCAGATTTTATCTTTTCTTTTTTGTGTCCGACCGTGTCTGAACGTTAACGGTTACAGAAATGCGCTTTTCAAACGGTAACACCGAAAATTGCCACCTTAAAACTAAGCCTATAACGTCAGGAATACAATGATATCTAAATCGAATTGTGTACATCACGCGGCGTCCATTCCATTGAAACGTAAATGGGCTGTGCTATTGCGACGCATTAGGTATTCGATTTGCCATGTAACATTCTCTAAGATATTGTAGAGCTTAGCCTTTGTGAGAGCACGTAGTGCCAACATTCGGTTGTTGTATTTGCAAATAGGGCATCAAAGCGAGCTCATGTTAATTGGTACGTATAAATATCACGACCGTCTCTGTACATTTGCACGGTAACAATTACAATTGTACACACGTGCGAATGAGGCATGTATGTATAATCACTCTTTCTCATCGATTTTTTTTACTTCCTATTACAGTATCGCGTGATTTAGACATTATAAACCGCACACTTCCCTATGATCAAAAATTTCGCCACTTCTACCGAAAATCATTTTCATCACTAGATACATCTGATCAAAAACAAATGATATTCCTATGAATAAGACGGGCCGTAATGAACCGCTTCTTCAGTACTATAAAGTCCGTTTTGATAAATGAAGAGCTTGATGTTTGGGTGAGCTAAGGATAAGGAGAAATGATTAATAATTCCGGTATATTATAAAATATCTTATCTGCTACCTTATTCGCTCACATGCTGCGTAAGATCTGTTTTGAAACTTTTGAGACAAAATGAAACGCTTGTTCTCGAATTTCAGCAATTCTTCATTTCTCTTTCTCAAAAAAACCAACTTGAATCGATACTTGAACGCGTCGAACTTCAAATATCATAATGTCAAAGTAAAAAAATAAAATAAAATAAAATAAAATAAAAAAACAGAAGAAGCATGATCAGGTTCTCTTTTAATTTCGTGATCAAATTTTTAAAGTCCAAGGTTGGGATACATATACAATACGTTAGTTAGGTCTTGTGTTAGATCAGATTGACAAAATTTAATTTGCGTACTGAAAAGCGTCAAAATGCGTTTAAAGTAAAAAGAGAAACAAAAAAAAGATTCAGTCCGATGCATTTTTAGACTTACTAATACTATTTCCGAGTCCGAGAGCTCTATTGATATCGAGACGAGAAACGTGCGAAAGGTATCATGAAAGCAGGAGCAGAATTTTCGACAGAATTCGCGACTGGATGCCGGTTAGAACGAACGATTAAAACAGTGGAAGAAGAGCAATGTCGGAAGTCTCAGGTCAAACTATTTCAATTCGGTAAACAATTCCCGATATTAGCGGAATCATTCGGACTGATGTTTATGATGTGCAAACGCGTAGTTCCGGATACACAGGTGTGTATGAGCGTGTGAGTGTGTGTAGATGCTGCTCTGGGGATTGAAATTATGCAGATTAAGCTCGCTCACATCGTATCCGAGATCGCTCAGGCGAACTAGACGCATACGTCAGTAGAGAAAATCGTTTATCTTTCACGCGATAGTCTATGTAAACTATTGTAAACGCTGTTTACTAGTCGAAAATTCATTCGTCAAAGTTGAGAAGAATTTTACATTTTCATTACGTTCTCAGTAAGTTAAGTAGAATAATTATATAAACTTGCTTGTAAAATTTGTTTAAAATGTATTTATTATTAAATTGTGTTTAATATGGTATCGAATTTGACATTGCCGTGAAAGCAAAGTAAAACGTAAACAAAAAACATAGTTGTGCGATCGTATTTATATGATTCTTTTCACATGAGTCGTACAAATAACGGTTTGAGACTTGAATTTGAAATATTTTATCAGAAATGTCACTCTTTTTGTAAAATTTATTACAAATATTTTTTTTGTGTATCTTTAAAAACTGTTTTAATATTTAACTCTTTATAGTTTAATATTATATACTATATTTAATATTATATACTATATAGAGATCAAGGGGATTCGGGCTAAGTCCGTTATTGTCAACATTTACCATATTTTTAAACCAGTCTCGTATATGTAACTAAACTTGTTTTAGCGCGAACGAATTAATACAGATATGAGAAAGAAAGAGAAAGATAAAGCAGAGAGAGAGAGAGAGAGAAAGACTTTATACCGCGCTATACTTATAGTCAAGACGCTTATTCTCAGTCTATACGTTCGCATTCCTTATGCAAGCACGTATATTAAATGCGTTCCTGGTATACGTAGAATCAAAATCAAATCAAGCTTGGTACGTGATCAGATGACTGCGGCGGTATAAAGAGAGTCGACAGAACTTCTCCTTTAGCCGAGACGGCGGCGGTGGTGGCGGTATCCTCAACTCGCCCCGCAGTTTCTCAACTGTAATTCCGACTCGATAGTTGCCACGGTATTACGGAACTGCGCGCGACTCTCTAACTCCATTAATCATTACAGCTCCTAGATCGGTCCAAGATCGTTTTTGAGAGAGGTCCGAAGTCTCGAATCCTAATCTATCTTAGCCGCGCTCTACACATTTCTCGGCTGCTGAAAAGGGCTCGTGTTAATATGAATATAGATCATTACAAACATTGAGTGAACTATATAATCGAGTTTTGTAGATTTATTGCTTTTCATCCGTACTGACATAGAGACCGAGTTTATTTGAGTAACAATTAAGTTGTTTTTTTTTATCAAGACAAATTGCAGAGAAGAAAGAAATACAATAAAAAGATACTTTATTGCTATTTTGTAAAACAAATTTAAATTATGTAATCTTTGAATGTTTATGCAAAACATGTTTAATAAGCATGAAAATCATTCCAAACGTCTTTTTCTACTTGTGAAGTATTTTCGTTAACTGATGTTTGCGATATATCTAATTGTAAATATAAAAAGATTTATGATATTTACTAGGAGAGT
This sequence comes from Pseudomyrmex cubaensis, assembly GCA_014825685.1. Classification (NCBI taxonomy): domain Eukaryota; kingdom Metazoa; phylum Arthropoda; class Insecta; order Hymenoptera; family Formicidae; genus Pseudomyrmex; species Pseudomyrmex cubaensis. Next base: position 20,773 of record QVOA01001394.1, read on the forward strand.
TAAGAAAAATTACATTTGCTGGGAATGATATTATCAAATCTTGAAACAACTGATCAGTCTTGATATATGTATTGTAAAAAAAAGAGATTTGTGTGTGTCTGTACACGAAGACGATGTATGCACGCAATTTTCACGAGTTTCTACTGCAATATAATTTGAAATAGCATTTTCGAGTATTTTGTATATGCCTTGCAAGATATGTATGTACGATAACACGATCGTTTTTCTTGAACTGACTATTGTGACTGGTAATGTATCGGCGAATAGACTATAAACTTGTTTTGGCGCGGACAAAATTACTGATTCCCCGTCTGTATGGCGTGACTCGATAGACGTTCCGGACGCGAAAGAGAATCCGTCTCTTTCCGCTTAAATTTGGAAGCCGAGTTCGGTACATTTCGCAACTCCGAGCAATCGTAATTTCGCAGGCGGCAGAAGTTTAGCCGCCGGGCTTTCGTTCGAGAGCTTAGAAGTCAAATATCGGGAATTTCATTTGCGCGCCGCTATGTATTATTCAATCGTACTCAAAGGAGTTTCCTCGCGGGGTTAAGCCTGCCGTTGAACTCATCAATCACTGTTCTCGGCTGTGACGGACTATTCCAATAAGCTCAACTGTCAGGATTACTACTTGTGAAATCGATGTACGTCTCATCAAAGTGAACAAAAACTTTATTTTAAACTACCAAGGGCATGGGAACACGTTGATGATTGCGCTTCATTGCACCCGTTGTGAGTCAAGTCACTTATTTCAATCATTTATTTTCTTTATCTTCGTTGTTGAAATTTTATTGCGAATAAACTACTACACAAAAAATAAACCTTCCTAAACTTATGTAATTAAGTTTAATTGTGGTAAAACAATCTGAAAGATACAATTAGGCTTTTCTTATATTTATGTTCGGCGCTACCGTAGTCGTTTTGCAGCTTTTATAAGGTGGACAATAATCCTTACAAAATCTAACTTGATCAACGTAAATTTCCACCTCAGTATGCGGCTCCTCGATATGCTGAAAAACGAGTTCGTCGTCCTTACAATATTGATTGAAGGAGATTGAACATATTCGTTCCCACTTGAAACCTTCTGCGATCCGCGCTAAGAATCTGTAATGGATACATTTACATCACACGGCTTGTGGATCAAATTCATGTAAATCCATCAATTTAATTCAATTTGCGTAATTGCGACTGTGTAGGAGGACACGTTAATATCTCAATATCGAATAACGGTGTTCACACGTTGGGAAACGCATTAAGTCATCGCATGCTACAGCAATCCTACTCTCGACTCGATCGTTATTCGTTTAATACGACACGAAGCCATACATCAGCCTTCTCATTCTTACCAGGCAGTTTAAATTACAAGATAAGAGAGTCGCGGAACGGTATGATGTATAACAGATAGAGTTCGGCGATCTTTCTTTCGTTAACGCGGGCCCGTCGCGGAAATTACTTAAAATCCCTCTTATAGCGAGGGAAATTGACTCCCTGAAACGACACGCGTTCCGAACGTGCTTATAAGTGTAACCAGAATTCCACGGTCGGACACAGTCGGACTTACCTATTGCTGCAGTCAATACGGAACAATCGATAGCCGCAATCGCGCGCGAGATACCAGCTATCTAGCACGAGCTTTCTGGCAATACCCCTGTTCCGGACGTCCGGCGCGACCGCGATATAGCGGCACTCGAAGATCTTGAGAACGCGGTAACGCTTCCAGAGATCCGGCTTGCGAGTCACGTAAGCTTCGAACTCGAGCACGTCGCGAACCGGCCCGCGCTCGCAGCACATAGCAAACTTCTCGATTCTGTCGGGATCCCAAGGACAAGACCCGGCGTTCACCGCAGCGCCTATGATACAACCGTCTTGTTCCTCGGCGATTATCGTCATGCCCTCTCGAATCTCGTTGTACATAATGTCGAGCAACGACGACGCGGGTTCGTCGCAGTTCAAACCTATGTTCACCGTGACCGGATCGTACTTGTAATACGCGTCGCACATAAAAGTCATCACTCTGTCGTAATCCGGCGGGAAGGCCAATCGTGTCTTGTAATCTGACTAATTTTGTGCAAAACTTAGAAATTTAAATGTGAAATTATACACTCTCAAATCATTTTTAAAAAATCTAACCATTTATCGAAGTTATCTAAACGAGAATCTACTAGAAAATGTATTATTGAAAAAATTTACAACTTTCAATCAAGTATCAAATCAATAAATCTGATTGAAGACTTACAACAACACATTTTGATGCGTGATTTTGCATCGTAAAGTGACATTGCCGAGCTTTAAATATGCTAAACCACGTTTTGCGTTCCGTCCATCTTGTGAGTGGAAGAACTAACCTTGTCAATATCGATGTCATTTTTGCCACTGGAAAATCTCTTATTCTAAAAATAGATATATGTTATTTTGTGCATTTAATTGCAATATGCGTAATTTTTTTCAAAACATTTACATACATTTTAAAAACATTTGTTGACATGTAATTTCCAAACATTTTTTTTTTTAAACATTTATTTGTGTCCATAAAAAAAATAACTACATAATTACGTAAGTGAAAACATCTTACTTCGTTTAATCGGCATATTAGTAAATAATGACAATTGTCCACATCATCACGCAAGTGTCTAAACTCTAAACTGTAATCTGATATATTAAAGATATTATATTTATAGTTGTTACATCTTTACGTTGTATTTCATACTTCATTTGTCAGATTTTACGTGCTTGTCGCGTACTTCATGTCACTAAAAAATGATAAACATAGACGGCGTACAGGTTTTTCTATTATTTTTCTGTGCTAAGAGTTTTTTTTGCCTTGGCGAAGATAAAGGGGTGACAATAAAGTACCGCGAAGAGACATTCAAACCTTCGAAATCAACCGTTCTTGAAGAATCACACACGAGCACATCGGACGTGTGACGGTCACATAAAAAGACTGGAAAGCAAGATACGAGGCGAACGTCCGCTTTCGAAGGATTGGAGATTATCAGAAGATAAATTGCATTTCTTCTCGGGGTAAAACGTTGCCATCGAGGCAAACCTCCTTCAGGATCTATTTCTTTGACATAAATTATCCAAGAACTGACGTTTGTTACACGTCGAGCTCTCGCGAAGAACGTTCAACTACCAATCGAATGAAATGGATTACAATATCGAATAATTAAATATTATATTTTTATTATTGAAATCCAATATCGTTACGCATAGAGCGCATTTCACTTCCATTAGGATGCGTCTCGGGGCGGTAAAACTTAATGCTCCGGTGTTCCGCAGTTTCTGGAAGACCAGGTCGGACGATAACTCAAACACGGCTCTATTCATTCACGGTCGTTGTACGAAGTGATATGGGTGGCAGCCTGCAGAGCGGCATCTGATTTATGTATTCGCGCCGCGTTCCACCGCTTCCGATATACATGCGCCTTCGTGTACACGCACAGACACAAACAAGTAGTAATATGTACATATAATACATATAATCTTCCTGTGCGTGTACACGTACATACATCGACGATTGCGTGTACGCGACGAGAGGGTGCAGTTACACGCGACATACACACGTACGTACATAAGGTGGTGAGTACGCGCGAGTACGTACGGCAAGGGTGGGTAGGTGGCGCGGCTTATTGTTGATGAATGCGGCGAACCCGAGCTCACTGAGCCACGAAGGGGATGCGGGCTTTATACGTATATCGTAGTCAGACTACAGAGATGGTGGTGTAGACCGATAGGTATATGTTATAGAGAGAGGGGAGAGGTGGAAAGAGCCTCCGCGAACTCCAGTGGGGTTGCGAAGCCGCAAAGAGAACGCGAGAAGATACACGACTTATACATGCATCAATTATGTGCTCTCGTTCTCATTTCGCGGTTGCACGTAAAAGATCCGCAATTTATCGACGCAACAATACCGATATTATTAATATCTATTAACTGTCCGCCGGCTATGAATGCGGCTGCCTCCTATGTTGAATCATTGATCGGTTGCGTAAATAGAGTTAAGATTTTTACGTGTGGGAAAAGCGGAAAATTAAATTTATTGGTATTGCGACTACTGTGCGAGAGCGAAAAATATTTATAGAACTAAAAAAACATTCTGACGAAGCAAAAAATGAATAAAAATATAAAAGAAAAAAGAAAAAATCACAATGTTGGAACGATATTGAAAAAAAGAACAAATATCTTTATTCTGATTAAATTTATATATATTTAATATCAGTAGAAAATCAACATGAGAGAGTAAACATAAAAACAAAGCTCAAGCTTTTCCTTACAATTATGACGACGTATATTAGCACACATCGAGCTGTCGATTTGCTGAAAGCAAACTTTCAACCCTTAGCTAAGCCAGTCTATTTTATGAATCCGTCTAAGTTCCCGAAGAATCCACCGTAGCGTGACCTTGGGCTTCTCAGTCGACTCCCGTCGCCTTCTCTAACTTCCTACGCTCATTGGCTTCCACTTCTCTGACCGATCTGGAGCTGTTACTCTTGCCTCTCGCGTACGTGCCTTCGGCGGCGCTGTGTTTCTCTCCGTATCGACCGTGCTTCTCAAAGCGTCCACCTTCACGTCCGTTATCGTAAAAATCCGCGTCCTTCATGACCTCATCTCTGTGATAAACGTTGCGATATCCGGCGGCGGTGTGAGCCTTCTTCCGGTTACCTCTGGTATTGTAGGCGGCGTTTTTTTTCTTCACGATTTCTTCTTTATTATTCTTTGCGCGATCCTTATTTTTGGAATGGCTGTTTTGCACACCCGAGGTCTCGCTATATTCGCTTTTCTTGTTTTCCTTCTTCGAATCACCTCTTGAACCTTCGCTATATTCGCTTTTCTTGCTTCCAGTTTTCGAGTCGCTCTCCGAACCTTCGTTATACTCGATCTTCTTGGATTTCTTCTTTGACTTGCTCTTCGATCCGCCGTCGAGGATGACGAAGCTCTCGCTATTTCGATCATCTTTTGCAACTTGCGTCTCGTGTTTCGACGCTGCGTAATGAGCATCGTCATGTCTATCAAATCCGTCGGATTTATCGGTGTTTCGTGACGCCGCGTTTTTGCGACCCGAACTAATTTGCGGTTTTGCAAACGCCATTTCCATGTGACTCACTCCAGGCGGCTTTACGCCTTTATATCCGGCCGGCAACATCTCCGCCTCGGGTTCTATGATCAGAGGTAATAGAACCACGTCGCTCCTCTCCTTTGTGATAATCGCTCTCATTGTGGGCGAATCCGTTTCTTCGAAATCTTCCAGACTGTCCTCTACGATTTCGGACAATTTAGACGCCGATGATATCTCTCTCTCGTAAGTGTAACCTTTACCCATTGATTCGGGTGATCTCGAGCTGCTGCTAATGTACGCCTTTTCGGATCGATCTCTCGCCGGATGCGCGTAAACATGAAACAAAACGCAAGCGGCGTACCATCCTGCAACGGACCATCTTTCACAGATCTTCATTTGTTATGTGGATATCCCCGATGCTTGACAGCCGGGTAATCCGATTTCCGGTCTACACAAATCTAATTCTAACTGTATATGTGTGAATAAACAGCCACTTGGCACGGGACAGAACGGTCTCTCTGAGGTGGCACGGGTGGCGCAAACACGCCAGTGGCACACACTGTAATGATCGCGCAATAATACCAGCTCTTTTATATCGCGCGACAATCTCCCGATCGAGAGACCATTGGCTTTCGCCCAGAACTGCCAGAATGCGTCTGGAAGGCCGACTTGCAAAGCGTTTCGACAAATCCGGCGTTGTCGATTTCACATGGCCTCAGCATGATTTTTCTTGCGTGGAGCGTAACACAAGGTCGAACGGTACGAGTTATGGTACCGGCTAATCAGTAAAAACTTGTAGGATTAGATCGGAGTTCACACAGAGCAGTAACTTCAGAAGATGACCTAAGTATTCACGTCTTGTGAAAAACCGATCTCTGGTTTTTTTAATTAAATCGCAACTTCAATTGTTTCTACTTAGCTTCCGTTAATAGACATAAAATTATTTATTTTAATTTATGCGAAAATTGCCATATTTTTATTTTCTTAGCCAATATCGCGGCGAAAGAACCGCGCTACTGGTAACGCAATACTCTGCACATGGAGCATCGACGCGACCCTGGCATCGATGGCGTCGAACAGTGGATCACTTGCGGAAAGATAAACGTCCTTCCACAGTGCGTGTATATAAAGCGATTACGCGAGCAAACGGATACGACAGTTTCGAGTAATTCAGCCGCGAGGTGCAATAACGATTATTATCCGGTGTTGTGTTCGCGAGGGCGAAGGTGCGATTGCCATGATCGCGTATTTAGTAGTGGCTGTGCTACTCGCCGGCGTATGCGACGCATCGCCGATGGGGACAGCACGTATGACAGTCTCTAAGATGAGAATGGCCGATCTCGAAACCTCCGCTAGCGGATACGCATACAATCAACGAGCGGGCCTTCCGGTCTCATACGTGCGCTACACCAATCACGGAAGCGGACGTTACTACCATGCACCGGCGCCGGTGCATTACGTCGTCGGCAGTTCTGCACCTGTTGCGTCCGCAGTTTCTGAAACTGCGTCGCCGCACGAATCCGCTCCGCTTGCGTATGCGACTAGAAGGCACGAAATTGCGCCATACGCACTGCGCCAGATGTCCGAGCGCGACGGACACATTAATTATGGCGCGGACCAATTAGCAAAATACGCGCGACCGCTTGAGTTAGACGCTCTTGCACCTTATTACACACCGAATGCATTTGCTTCGAGAGAAACGGAGAAAAATGTTGATAAGAGAAACAATGATAAAGAAGACGAAGACAGTGAAGATATTCACGAGAATAACGACGATGACGGCCATAACATTGAAGAGGATAAAGATAACGTGACTGAAAATCGTAAAAAGGCAAATTTTATAGCATCTCAGCCTACGCACGTTCTCGCAGATACCGGTCGAAACGTCGAAGTTACATCCGGACTCGGTGAAAAGTATTCGACCGCGCGGAACTCCGCTCATGGAGAAAAAGGCGATAAAGGGTACAAGAAACAAGTAGAATTTGACGTGAATGAACACAAGCAGCATGATAAAGGCGGACAGAAAGGTAAATGTTTTTTTGTTTTTTTTTTTTTAGGTCTTTGTCGGACACTTATTTTTCGATATATATTTATAGAAATGTATATATTCTTGCGTAAACGTGTATTTGTTGAACGAGATGTGTTATACATTTTGCTGAATATCTTTCAGAATCTTACGATGTCGAGTCTGAGAAGAAAAAAGGACACAGCGATGTGGTCGGAAATTATGGGCGCCACGATGAGACTAAGAGGGGTGAGAAAGGTAGCAGCTATGGAGAAACGTCGTATCACAAAAAGGGAGAAAAAACCAGAGGTTTTCATAAAGTCTATCACAAGGATGAATATAAAAAACAAACTGATTTCTACGACGAGAGTCATAAGAAAGGTTATTTCGACAAGCACGCCTCCGCTGACGAACATCATAATGCCGCCGAGGGTAATTTCAAGAATGGAGAAAATCATGAGTCCGGGTTCGATTATAAAAATATTGGGAAAAAAGGTTTTCGCGACAAAGGGCACGCAGATAGTCACGATCAAGCTTATAACAAGGAAAAAGGTGAAGATTCTTTTCATAAGAATTATGAAAATTATGACTCTAGAGAAGACGCGCATTCAATAAAGAAGCATGGATACGAGAAAGTTAATTGACATTGTTAAGTACTAATTAAGTACTTAACTAATTAAGTACTAATTAAGTACTATTTTAGAATGTGTGCGTGTAATTTATATTGTATTAATAAATAATTTATTTAATTTTGTATGTATTAAAGTAAAACAATATTCTTTCTTTGTTGTATTACACATTTCTGCGAAATAAAACGCGTAAAGTAATCCGAGTGATTTTTATATAAGACAAGTTTTCTCTCAATTTTTGTCATACCATCAAATCAAATGTATTATATCGTAAATGTATAATTCTTGAGAAACGCTTGATGAAACAATCACGAAACCGTGTCAGTTGCATCATTGAGCATGGTAAATCGATATCACGATTTTATGGAAGCGGTCTGTAACGAGCGGCCATATTTTCTTGTGACAGCTGCTACACCGCAGAAGCGTGACTGATGTAGCACAAAATACGAAACTCCACTAAATTATTACGACAGTTACCGATTTCGCGACACGCGTTATGGCCGTGGAAATAGTTCAAATTTCGTTTGCGTCTATTTTATGGAGTTATGAGAGTCTGATTAATGCAAACCGTTGCACGTGCGCAGAAAACATAGTAGCGCAAGAAAATTGGCGACTTAATAAAAACAGATATTGTAATTGACTTTGCAGTAACAGAAAAAATATACACATAAATTTAATATATATCTATCGAAAACTTTTATTTTTTGTTCGTCGACATGTACAACAATCAATGCATGGTACTGACAAACATAACTCAACAAACAGTAGCATCGGAACAATTGTCATGTACAGATCAATGTCCCTTTTTATACCCCCACTCTTTGTGATCATCATGACCGCCTTTTTTGCCATGGTGATGATGGTGATGATGATGTTCTTCGTGATCGTCGTGGTGTTTGTGGCCTTTATGATCGTGATGATGATGACCTTTTTCATGATGGCCGATGATGACCGCCGTGTTCCTCGTGGTGGCCGTGATCGTGATGTTCGTCGAAAAATTCCTTGTCCTTCTTGAAATCGTCGAGCTTGTGGACTTCATGATGACCATGCGTGTTGTGACCTTTGCCGTAATGTCCTTTCTCATGGAACTTGTGACCTTTCTCTCCTTTCTCGCCTTTATGGTGTTCATGATGATACCCGTCATCGTGATGATGATGCTTCTTATGACCTCCGTGCTCATGATAGTGTCCAGAATGGCCTTCTTTGTCGTGATGCCCTTTTTCTCCCTTCTCGTGATGATGATGCTCTTTGTAACCTTTGTCGCCTTTTCCGCCGTGATGGTGATGATGATCAGAATGGTGTTCTTCATCGTGGCCGCTCTCATGACCATGGTGGCCATGATGAGAAGCAGCTACTTGCAGATCGTCGTAATGAGCTCTGCTGATCTCACGTGCGGTGGTGACGTAAAAAGAGGCGATGCATACTGCCATTAGGCAGATCGCCGTCAACCTGCTCATCGTGCTGCGTTTATCCCCGTTCAGTCCAACGAGAGGTGTTTAACTTCGCCGCCGCGATCGGTAGGTATGATTAAACCAATCGCTTCGCTCGGATTATATATTGATCGCAGGATAATCGACATGAGAGTAGCGAGGGCTCTTTCGTGGCTCATTAGTCCGTTGTGAAAGCAATGTCTCCTTAACCTGTTTAAATCGTAAAACGGATTTCAGTAAGTTTGCGATTGTCTCTCGGGCTATTATGTAATAAAATTGAAATCGTTCTCTCTTGCTTGCCAAACTTTACGTTTATTACGGAGTCTCAATAGCACGTTTTTGCCGCCGAACTGCGACACATTGGTTTTCGACAGATCCAATTCATTCTTATAATAAATTTCTTATAATAAATAAAAATTTGTACGATTTATATGTCATGAAAATTAACGCAGAAATATAATACACGACTGCATGTCACCACTAACGTCAACGATACGATAAAAAAAAAAAAAATATTGCTTCGATTGGCGCAGAAAATAAATTGAGAAATAATGAATGGGATTTTGTTCAATTTATCATGCAACTCGTTTCGCCGGTCATCAACCGCTAAATTGATAGATATATTCTCTCTATTCACTTTCTAATAAATTCTCTCTTTATATCTTGATTATTTTATAATTACATTTTAATATGTTTAATATCCTGGACTTAAATAAAGAAAAAAATATCAGTTTTATTAATTTATTAATTTGAAATTCATATACAAAGTGAATTACATTTCAAGATGAAATAATACATAATACGAACAGTGTTTTACGAAATACAAACACTCTATATTGTGATTAAACAAGAGCAAAAGAACGAAAGCGATTACGTGCAAAGCGTTGGTGGAACCGCAGGTATATAAAGATTGCTTTAACGGTTATTGATCAGTCAATTGCACTCGTTGGTCCCGATATAGAGTGCCAACATGGCTAAATACATAGGTTTATGTTTGATCTTGGGAATAGCCGTGATGTGCACGGTCATTGCCGTGTCTTCGGCGCGAGATGTTCGAAGTCTGAAGGGAGATTTGGAGATGGCCGGTTCTCATCATCATCACGGTCATCATCACGAACATGGTGGAGGACATGAGCACCATTCCCATCATCATGGAGAAGAAGGTGAAGAGGGCCACAAGGGTCATAAGGGCCACCATCACCATGAACATGGGGAGCATGGACATCACGGCAAAGAGCATCACGAGGGCCATCATGAAGAACATGGTGGTCATAAAAAAGGTCACCACGACGAGCACGATGAGCACGGCAGCCATCACGAGCACGAACACGGCCATAAGGAGTCGAAATTCGGTCATGGACATGGTCATAAGAAGGGCGAGAAGACGCATGGTTATCATCACAAAGCTCACAAAGACGAATTCCATAAAGAACACAAATTCTACGATGATTATCACAAAGGAGGACATCACGAGAAGCACGGTGACCATCACGAGCATCATCACGGCGAAGAGGGCCATCATAAGAAGGGCGGTCATCATCATTCTGGTCATCACGAGGATCATCACGGAAAGAAAGGTCATCACGATAAAGGACATTATGACGAAGACCATCATGGCCATCATGGCAAACACGGTCATGAAGAACATCATCATCATCATGAAGATCATGGAAAGAAACACGAGTCTCATGGCGGCAAAAAGCATGGATGGCATCATGGTCATGGTGGTCACCATCATTAATCATCGCACAAAACCTGCCAATTTAGTGCAACATGAAAAGAATAAATTGTTAAATCGTCTATTTCTTGCTCTTTTGTTGATTAATTTTAGGATGCCAAATGATGATAATGAATTTATTTCGTTATTGAGAAATTAAAACCTGTCTATACTAAATACGTGATTGAAGACTTATTGTTCCTTTTTCCTTCTCTTTTTCTTTTTTTTCTTTTAATAGTTAACTCCACAATTAAATAATTCAAAAAATAAAACAGTTGTAAAAATTATAAAATTTACTACTAGTCGTAAAAAACACTGTAGGTCTGTTCTATGCGCGACTACTGTGCAGTTCGCTGTTCAAAAATTAAAATATAAAAATATAATTTATAAGAAATTTTTTCTAATAACCTACTATTTTTTTTGCATATATTGTGTCATAAAAATGGAGATATGCCTTTCGTAAGCATAATAAATGTAAATTAAGTAATCTAAGCAGTTTTAATATATGCAATCTTGCTTTTTTGTACATATTTATAGTAATATCTGTATTATCATATATTTATTATACCTTTACTTATGTATTAGCAATTTTACATTTATGTTAATATAAAAAATAAAACTGTATTTCATGTATTTCATGTAAAGTTATTAAATTTTATCTTATTTTATAAAACCTCAAGCAAAAAAAGAGAAAAATGTAAAACTTTTTACATTATCTATATTATATTTAATTTTACGTACTAGAACATTGTATGTTAAAAAAATCTTGGTACTTTAATTTATTTTTTAATTTATCTATATAATAGTGTTTTAATATGTAAAGCAAAAACTCGCACACGCACGTGCAGACACACACACACACACATGATAAATGTTACAAAAGTATTTACACAATATTATAATTTTTGAATTAAATAAAAGTTTTTATTGAATAATAATGTAACATTAACAAGTTTTTTTTATTTCATTTCCGGTCATATTTATGAAATAATATAATATATATATATAGAACTATAAATATGCTATACAGTCAATAAGTAACATATATACATTTCATTGAATTAGATTACAAGAGAATAAAACATTATAAATTGTTTTAATAGAGAAATAATTAGTTTAAGCTTTAAATGTTTAATTTAAATTTTTATAATAAAAGATGACAATATTGACGTAGCGTAACTTCTTACTATAGATTCAGTGAACTATTGAAAATTAACAAAGGAAGAGAGTTTCATGTAATTCTGTTTATATAACTTTAAATAAGTAATGGATTACAAAATACAACGGACTCTATTTATAATCTACCGCGACGCGACGAAAGAAAGAAAGAGGGGAGAAAACAGAATTCCCTCTCGCGCGCCATCTTTTATTTATATAAATATAAACTTCTTGTTTGTCAAAAAAGAGAGAGGTAGGTAAAGAGAAGGAATATTTACTGACTCGTTGCACCAGAAATCACAATATAAATAACACCTTCTCTCGAATCAGCAACTTTATACAATGTACGCCGTTTGAAAACTTGGATCGGTAGTAAATTAATAAATAATTGTATATTAGAGTATACACAGACTCTCTTTGACATCATGCACATTCTACGCGGTGCGTTGCCACTAGTGGCCGTTTTTCTGGCAATGTATTTTGCCATTTATTGCGTGACCGCTCGAGAGATTGCCAGAGATAGTTACGACGATCTTCAGGTAGCTGCCAGTCATCATAAAGACCATCACCACGAAAGTGGCGGAGGTGAGGAGCATCATTCTCATCATCACCACGATCATGGCGATCACGGTCACAAGGGTTACAAGCATCACCATCATCACGAAAAGGGTTCGAAAGGACATCATGACAAGGAACACGATCATGGACACCACGAGGAGCACGGAGGACACAAGAAGCATCATCATCACGATGACGGTCATCATAAAGAACATCATCATGGTCATAAAGGAGAAAAGGGACATAAGTTTCACGAAAAAGGACATTACGGCAAAGGCCACAGCACGCACGGTCATCATGAAGTAAAGAAACACGACGAATACAAGAAAGAAAAGAAATTCTTTGACGAGCATCACGATGACGGTCATCACGATGAACACGGTGGCCATCATCACGAACATGGTCACAAGAAAGGTGGTCACTTCAAGAAAGGACATCATGATCATCATCACCATGAAGGTCATCATGGAAAAAAAGGCCATCATGAAAAAGGTCATCATCATCACGATCATAAAGGCCACAAACACCACGACGATCACGATCATCATCATCATCATCATCATCATCACGGCAAAAAAGGTGGTCACGAAGATCACAAGGAATGGGGATACAAAAAGAAGCATTGAAAGGAATTCGCTATTCATGAGATACCACCAGCTGCTTTTACATAGAATCCTGTTATTCGCTTTCATACATTTTGTTCTTCACGCGCTGTTATGTATCTTAATTGTCTCGTGCATATGTTGAAATAAATTAGTAAATTTATCACATATTTTTTACTCTTTGCGCAATTTGCGTAGAGTATATACGCGCGCGCGTAAAATCCGTATATAAGTGGTATAAAATTCGCAACCCTCGTTTCTTTTTGTAAAAATATTTTATTTCTGTGCTACATGGAAGTGTTTTACATGCAGTGATTGATTATTGTAATTGCAGTAATGTCGCATGCAATTTATTATCTAGATATATTATCGCTTCTTTCCACGCACGTAATCAATAATCAGAAAGTTAGCGGAAATCGGAATTTTCTATACATCTTTAAATTGATATTATACATCACTGAGTGGTGCAAATTACTGATATTATAAATTACCGGCATGCTTGGAATCTTTGCTCTTAATAAAAATTCCTATATTCCAGCTATTTATCAAATTCCGATATTAATAAGCAGCGTTAAATCCGCCATTGGTTATAACACATTATCGGAGAGCAATAAATAAAGCGTATTCTCTCGCGGTATTACCTACTAATATCTAGTTCATCGAACTCTTTCGGAAACACGCCGTAGCGTAGTCTATTTCACTCGTTATCTCACACACGTACGTAAGTTGATTAAACAGAAGCGCACTGTAAGTGTAATTATCGTACACGTAATTCAGAATATCGCGCAATTATTAATTAATATTTGTCATTCATTAACGTATAGCTTCAATCTGCTTACAAGATCATGATATTGAACCAACAACTTTCCCCCGTCTTGCATGTAATGCACCTATCCGCATCGTTCGTTCTATAAAACAGGCGAGGCAAAAATACATGCAAAAAGGACCTGCTATCGTATTCATCGCGTCGCGGATTTGATTAACGATCCCAGCCTGTAGCAAATGAGATCGCCATTTCCATGGCGTCCGTCCGAATTGAATTCCGGCGCTCCGGACACGGATTAACGGAGCTTTATGCACTTCTTTACTGCCACATACGATGCCACGGGCGGAGGCGTTCAGAGTCGCGAGAGTCCATTCTCCGCCGGAGATTGCATGCGCGCGGCAACGAACCTACTTGAAATGCTCCGCCGTGTGACAATTTCCAACGGCCGTCGAAAGAACACGGTCATTGTTTCGAATTGTAATGCACGTACGAGTGGTTTAATTAATGTAATTGAAGTAACTGTGTAGCGCAGAGAAAAAAAGAAAGACACGAAAAAATGCGCGCGTTCAAAGAAGTGCTCACGGTATTCTGTGATATCGCGAGTTTTCATAAAGTCAGAATAATCGCGCTATTTGACCAAATTAATGAAGACTTAGGAACACGTGATATTTGTATTGCACTTGTAAAATTGTTTTCAGATCAGAAATGAAAACAATACAAATTTTTTTACAAGAAATTAAAAAATATTATTATGCGTGTTTTTTAAAATTAATTATAGTCTTTCGGTAAAGCTTAAAAGGTAAGTTGTTTCTTGTGCAGAAATGAACGTGACTGAAAACAAAAGTTATTTAACACAATGCAGTCGAAAAGCAGCTCTACCTTGAACTCGGAATGTCTTTGATAAAATATTCACGTTGCCGAAGCAAACTTCTCGAATAATAAATGACTCGCGCGTTACACGGAAAATACATACTTGTTCTATACTGAAAATTGCATTATGAGACAGGACAAGAAATCCTTTGACGATGATAAGCTGATAGATTAAGTATTTGGATTAAGCTTATCTTGATGGTACATTTATTGTGCCGTTCTAAGAACCGAAGTGATCAAGTATGTTTATAATCAAAATCTTAGTGAGTTCTCTAATCGCCTTACGTGTAGAATATTAAGGAATCAAGTAAACTTTGACGTTGAAAAGTATTTTTATCTATCGAGTTAGAGTTCAGTTGGTTCGGTTTATTTTTTTGCTTTCTTGTTAATTAATTCACGTAAAAGTCAATTTTTTTATTATTTGCAAACTACAAAGAGATTATACAAATTATTATATATTCGCGCATATGTAACGAAGATAGATTTTCGCAACATTTTCTAAAATCTTCGTTGATTAATCGACGAATAATGAGCGCTGGTTATGTATGCACATTTCAGTAGGTGATTTACATTAAACGGACATGTGTTTTAGACGGATCGCACCGGCTGGCAAAATCACCGCAATACAGTAGCAGAATAGAAATAAATACGAGAAATCGGAAATGCGAAATGTATATACGATAGATAGACAAACCTACGCGCACGCGGAAATTATTCGTGTTGAAAACAAATTCGCCAAGGCCGTTCTTTGCAATAACAAATGATTGCAAATAACATATTTTGATCTAGCCAAATCAAAAGAAGTCGAACAATAAAAATCACAGCGTGATTTGAAGTACGTTATTTTCGAATGTTGCTATAAATTACATTGAGCGCGTAACTCCCGGTTTTGTTCTCGCATGCGAGAAAATATAAATAAATATTGATAGTATTGTAGTAAAAAATATATTTGTATTTTGATGTTTTACAATGGATAAGCGTAGTATGTTGCGCACACTATCGCAAGAGATTGCAGCGTGTATATATACGCAGTATTTACCTACAAATTTAACGGTGTCAATTCGCAACGCGCGTTTCCACGAAGCGGCACATTAATATCCGGTAATCAATTCAATCAGCTGGCCAATCGATTAACCTCAATTATTGGCGCATTAATGATCTGTGTTATTTGCGACATTAAAATTCATAGCGCGGTTGAAACGCTGCGCTTTATTACTTCTGCTCAACAATAAAGGCGTGATGACTTAGAGAAACATACTTTTACGATACAACAAATCATTTTTTGATCACATTTATCGTTTTCTGTATATTTATGAGAGATTTTACTCGATGAGAGTACGTTACGAGTGTTAGTTTTAGTGTTCAATCTCAATTCAATATCAAATTTGACACTAATGACATATAACATTTGTAATGCTAGTGTCAAGTCTTTTCCTTTTTTTTTTTTTTTTTTTTTTTTTTTTTTATTAGGGAACGATCGTGTGTTATCGCACAATCGCTATCTCTGTCATGGGCGAAGGCAAGAGAGGAAATGGCGAAATTACTTTAGTTTGCCGATAAGAAGAGTGGTAAAAGGCCGCCAAGAAAAACGGCGGCAATAAATCGTAGGAAATCGATAAGGCGTAATATCACGAGTTGCCGTCTTGACTGTAATGTAGCTAGCTGGGACAAATATGAGCTGGGGAGAAACTTATTTGTCCCATTAAGGAGAAAGAGAGACCGCTAAGACCAAACAATTTCTTTTGTGGCTTTTGTGGGGGTATCAATATACACACATTTATACTATGTAAAGAAAATGGTACAAAATATACAGCCACGCGACATTGTCGCGTGAGTTCGTTCGAAGCAGGTACACAAGGCCGTAATTGTAAAACAAGCGATTGCTCTTCGCCCCATGATGAGCTCACAGTTCTAATGTCCTTTTTTGTAACCGTACTTCTTCCCGGAATGATGATCGCCTTTCTTGCCATAAGAATCGTGATGGGAGTGATGTTCCTCGTGACCATGCTTGCCATGGTGTCCTTTGTGTTCCTCGTCGTGATGACCCTTGTCATGGTGACCCTTCTTGCCGTGATGATCCTCGTGATAACCCGAATGATGGTGACCGCCTTTCTTGTGATGACCCTCCTTCTTCTCGTGATGACCGTGGAAGTCACCATGCTTCTCGTGATGTCCACCTTTATGATAATCGTCGTAGAACTTGTGTTCCTTGTGATACTCGTCTTTGTGGAATTTGTTGTGATAACCCTTGGTTTTGTGGCCCTTCTTATGTCCCTTCTTCTCACCAAACTTGCCACCTTTGTGACCTTTCTCTCCCTCGTGATGCTCGCCGTACTTCTCGTGTTCGTCGTGATGACCTTTTTTCTTGCCACCGTGTTCCTCGTGATGACCGGAGTGATGCTCCTTATCGTGCTTAGCACTGTGACCTTTGTCGTGATGATGGTGACTTTTATATCCTTTCTCACCCTTGCCACCGTGTTCCTCGTGATGATCGGATTCGTGTTTGTGACCACCACCGGACTCGTGATGATGATTCTTGTGTCCGGACGCTGCCGTCTCCAGATCAACATCGATTACCTTCGCAACCGGTGACACCACCGCGATGGATTCCGAATGATCTATATAATGGTCATCATTCTTCTCACGCACATCGCGCCGACTGACACGCGATTCCGCACTGATCAGATCTCTGGCGTGACACGTCGTGTGCAACGTGAGCGAGCATATTGCAATGAGTGGCAGAAATAGCGTCGCACTTCGCGCCATCTCGATCGCACCCGGTTGTAATCGAACTGATGGCCGGCGTTACAACGGTTGACACTTAAATATCGATGGTCCAGGCACTTCCGCCATGCGGCCGGCCGTTTCCGCCGAGTACACTTTCATCCGCGCACAACCGCAAGTGTTCCGAAATTTCGTTCCAATCTCCGTTGATACCGATGCGGTGGGGCGGCACACGGTTTTACACGTTCACGCATCGCCGCATATTACGTTCGTTCGAGAATATTCCGTCGCGCTGTTTATCTCGTGGCATCCACAAACAAAAGTTAAAATGTTATTAGTCGAATTAGCTCATTATACAAGGTTTTACGTTTGAGGTAAAAGGACCATGATTCGTTAATGTTCTCCTAATAAAATGTGTAATTGCAATTATACTTTTACGATTGTTTGAGACAGCAATATAAATTTCTTTTAAAACCAGTCGTATCTCGATCGTTCACTGCGTGAACGCAATATCTCGGCAAAAAGTTTGTATCCAATGCGGCAGGAAGAACTTTCCATTATCACTTTTTCCGCGAGATCATCGTTCTGCCGCGGGAACAATATCACGGAAATTTCTAGACCACAACAAATCGCATTATCGTCTTCAACCTGATTTGTTTCTTTTTTACCATTTGTAATCGATATTTGCGTTTAGAGAATCCCTGTACATTTTAATGCTTTATTTTCCTCTGAACAAGATATTGTTCTTCTACATCGGATTTATATATATTCGCGTTTTAGAGGCTTTTGTGCTAAAGTAATAATCGAATTGTGACGGCAAAACAAAACATGATAGATTGCCTTTCATTTTTTTTTTAAACAAATAATAGCGACACGCGGAATCCCGCGGAATCCCGGTCAGCTTGAAACTGACACGGATGCGGCCCAAATATCTATTTCAAATCAAAGTGGCATCCCGTTGTGTCTGACACATGCATGCGTTCGTTCAACACCTAGCATAACAGCATGACCTCAATCGATATTTGAAGTTAAGTACCCTACCAGATGCTCGCGCAATCATTTTAATTAACGTGACGCACAAATACAGGATATGTATATGTCGCGCTGTTATATCCGTAGAAACGTTTTGTTGTCACAGCGCGCGTTCGCGTCGTCGCGCTAGCAGGCTCATCGATAAGCTGTCTAATTTTACCATTAATCCTATTACCAGCGACATAAATTCGCTTCTCGTAAGCACAGCGCCATTTATAACGTCATAAGCCAAAAACAATTTATTGAGTTTTACAGACGTCGGCGACGCGTATATCACGCGCGGCGCTTGGATCGTTTCGCTAACTGTTGACCCATTTATTCCGGCATCCTCGACGGTTTTATTAGACGATCCCGAAAAACCATCGAAAATCGAGGAAAATAACGACTCTCGTGCGGTCTTAATCTTTCTACAGCTACGAAAAGAAAAGAAACCCGGACCTGCGCTGTTCGATGAGAGAAAACCGAGCAAGAAAAGATTTATTAATATCAGTAGTATCCTAAAGACTTTCACACAAAATTTTTCAATGTAGAGCAGAGTTCAACAGAACAAGAAAAGTGAATAATGAAAGTATAAAGTGACATATTCTTTTGAAAAATCACAATGAAAAATCACAACGCGTGTACAAACTCATCGCCGCGGCAACGCTTTCTATTACAAATCTAAAATGTCAGCCGGAAATACTGATCGATAGATTCGAACACTTTACGATCTCACTTGGCAACCGTCCTCGAAATTGAAGATTGGCTCTTGCCCGGGGTTGGCGCTGCATAATCAAGATAAAGTTTGGTTACTGCCCAGCTTCTTTCGGAGATTCTTTAGACAGAAGGAACGATCACGGGTTCTGCCAAGTTCGATCTCGGCTCAACAACGTCGTCGTAACGGAGATTAGATTAGGATTAGGCGGCGTAGACCTCGGCTCAGATGAAAAGATTGCTTTGTAAGCAGATCGAAGGCGGCGTCAGACCATTTAGACCATACAGTCCTTTGTTTGATCAACGAGAGAGAAAGCACAGCGTGGCTTCAATTAGAATCTAAAATACCGTTGAAATTATTATGAGAGTGACGCGAATCGCGCAGTCGGTTGATTCGTTCCACTCTCGTTTTCGATTTTGATGGTACGTTAACGATTAAAATTCGAGTTCAGGTGTTCAAGTTTATCATGAGTATCTCAAATATCATAGATCTTATTACACATAATTATATGCTTTATAGATATTAATAGAATAGAGATATTTCTAAATTGCAAAAGATTATTAAAATAAAAAGTGAAGAACAAAGACTTCAAAGACATAATTGTGTCATTAGAGTCAAACAACTTTTTTGATCGATTTTGTTAATATAATAACCAACGATTTTCTTAATCTGAAACAACCGAACTGTCTCACATTCTAGTCTTGTCCGCGCTATCTTTTCTTCTATCTTTCGTATTTCCTGGTTTCTTCG
Source organism: Pseudomyrmex cubaensis (assembly GCA_014825685.1). Lineage (NCBI taxonomy): Eukaryota > Metazoa > Arthropoda > Insecta > Hymenoptera > Formicidae > Pseudomyrmex > Pseudomyrmex cubaensis. The sequence goes on from QVOA01001394.1 coordinate 40,761, forward strand.
CTCTGTTCCCCGCGTTCACTTTCGTGGCGCATTCTCGCATGCTGAATAAAACCGTCGAGCTCTACGCCGACGAACAAAAGGACTTCGCACAGGCTTCTAGGTTGCTAATGAAATTGTTTTCTAATTTAAACCCAGAGAGAGAGAGAGAGAGAGAGACTATCCAATGTATTCTACGGTCAAGAGCCTCATTCAAGTTACAAGCTTTTCCAGCAATAGCCACGAAAAGCTGACAGTGATAGCCCCTAATTTGAGTTTTCTCTCTCTCACTCGGCGTAACTGTTACACTCATTTATGCAAGCAAACAGTTGATATTTTTGCAACTGATCCGCTTTCGTGATATTCGCTTTCTAATTGTATGTAAAACTGGAGACAGCAAAAGTGGGTATGTACAGCGAAGTAAAATGCTTTAATTTGCGCAAAACAAGTTACACATTTCAATTAATTCTAATAATTAATTGTAATATTAAATGATTTATTGACGTTTGAACATGGATCGCGTCGGTAATTCCGCTTGATAATGGCTTTTCGTTTTAATTCGTCGGGTCTGAAAAAGTGATACGTTTTCTCCTCGATTTTCAATTATATACACGAGAAGCGAATTTTTCTCGAATTTTTTTTCTTGTTTTATTAATCGCAATTAATATCGCTGAGAAGATTCGCGGAAATTGGAAGATTGATAACACAACGGAATAAATTCTCCGTCATGCGCAACATTTAACGATGATTATCTCACGCAATTAACAAATCGAATTCTTACTCGTGGAATGGACAACCGTCTGTAAAGTTTTTTTGATATAATAAATAATCGCACAATATGCGAACCGCGCTCATAGACTTTAGACACGTAATGACTAGAACTAAAATATGTACAGCGAGACACGGTTCTTGCGTGACGGAAAACACTTTTTAACAAACACTCACGTTTTTATCGTGTTCGTCTTGTGTCAGTTGAAAATGTACTGTGGCGGCGATTAGCTGTGTCTATCGTACGCCAGCCGAGTGGCAGTATCTGCGATCTAGCACGGTTCCAAGCCGTCGCCATTAAGCGCACAATTAAGCTGGATCTATAATCGGGTGGCGAAACAGATTTGAAAAGCTATTTGCTTTCCGCATTAAACGAAACACGAATGAATTGTACGTGATCGCAAATGCGATACCTACTATAATGTACTCCGATTCAAAGATACAGATGACAAGTAACGTAATTATGTGTTTCTGACCCTTGGGATAATGTTGCGTTTGAAATTAGAATTGTACCTCGTAACAAAGGCAACTCGTGTGCTACACTCACATGCGTACGCGCGGCAAAGCTAAATGACAATTTAATTAGTCGACGTAACGTACATATAATAAATGTTGCGTCACACCGGGTGCTGTGTAATTTATTTGAATTTATTCGAACACTTTATTTCGACTAAGTAAATATCATACAGCGGGATCTAAATAGCGGGAAATAAGTGTCGTGTCGGCTGCGGTATTAAGTCGTAAATTTGTTTTCTGTTTGTTCTCGTGTTTTTCATCATATGTATATGATGCAAGAATTGCGCTATTTTTGGAAATCGTCTAATCCAATCAGTTTTACTCACATTCTGCGGAAAATGATGAATATCTGTTCTTATGCATTTTTAATTGCGTACAAAATGTGCGATTAAGTTTTGATAAAGAAATAAACCACTTAGACAGATCGTTTCGCTGATCGAATGCACATCCATCAGTTTACCGCAAAAACGAACTATTTGCATGCAAGGCGAAAACGTACTCCCGAAATGGATTGGCTGTTGATAATCGATCATGCACGGACATTGCTAATGTAACGAGTTTTGCCGAGCGGTAATTTCGAACGTGCGTCCGTACTTTCGCGATCGATTGCCTTACGCGAAAGCGTAAAGGCAAATTTCATAATGGAAACATTGTTATAATCTAGCGTTCGATTCGCCTGACAGCATACGCTTCATTCTCTTTGTTGTTTCACTGCAATAAGTTGATACAACTGTTTCCGCGTCTTCTTAATTGAAACAATTAAAAGATCAAACATGTTATCGCAACTTAAAAATAGAAAAATTCAACTTCAGTTGCGAATAATCACTTGAAACCAACTCCATAGCGTAAACAATAAATAGCGAATAGTAAACTTAATATTCACATACCGTGCGATGATACTTTATTGGTTTAATTAACGAGGCTGTTATATTTTACAGTTCGGTAATAACAAATTCACCACAGAGATCATCGTTCGCAAACTGCAATAGGAAGCTTATACATTGTTTTAATTTTTGTTTAATTAAAGCAATCGTTTAATATCACATTTCAATAGTTTTAATAATAACATTTTTACACGCGCGATAAAAAAAAATTTACGTGTTTTCAATAACAGTTACGCAGAAAATGTTCTCTTCTCTCCATTTATGTTGCGTAATAAATAACATACATTCGTATCGTCATTGAAATTTTAATAATGATCTCCGTCCTTCTCTCCATCCCCGTCGGAACTATAAGAGCTGTGTGTCTCGTAAGATCCGTCGTCATCACTTCCAGACGAATATTTTTCGCCGCGGCTGTAACTTGATTCTGGCTCTTTTTCTGAGTAGTGTTCGCTATAGTGATCTCCGTCATCGCTTCCAGTATAGTGCGAGTATTCGCTATGATCTCCTTCGTCGCCGGCGTAGTCCGCATCGACCATAGTGCCTATAAAAGTTTTCATACCTCATTAAATATTGTGTGTGTATGTGTATAGAAACAGTTTTATCCGCGGCTATTTACTTCAAATTCGAGCAGGAAAGTGCGTTTTCTTCATAAACTGCTGAATTTCCACGGTGTTGAATTTCTGTATCTTCGTTATATCTACGTTATCTACGTAATGTCTAAATATCTCTAAAATTTAATGACTTTTACCTGCACCCTCGTGGTCACTATTCTTTTCCTCCTTCTTTTGCTCCTTCTTGTTATTGTCGAAATCCTTGCCGTACGTGGTTTGCGTTTGAAACTCGTACTTGTCACCGTCCTGTTTGTGAAAGGTGTCGAGTGTCTTGTAACCTTGATCACCTTTACCGTAGGTTTCCTTCAAGTAACCCTTCTCTCCCTCCGCATCGCTCCCGTAGGTTCTGTAGTAACCGCCCTCGTCTGATTTGCCTAAAACCGCATTGTTGTCCGCTCTTGTTACGCTCAACAATGTCTGGCGCGTTTCGCGAGATTCAAAACACTCGACAGTATAATACGTTAAAAATTCATATTTTAAAAAAGATAAATTATATATGTATGCGCTCAAGTAATAAATTTAGTTGCGTTGTTTGTTCTAATTCGTCTTGCATTAATTTCTTGTTCGTTTATTTAAACATTAAACTGTGCGAGCTGGTTAATATATACACGCGGTAATCTGATTTTCTAGAACTGCGCGCTTTCTTTCTTTCTTTTAGGTGTTTTCTAACTAATATTAAAGTCACCAAGCTACGAAGAACATACCGGATGCGTTTTTCATGCGTTTCTTATTGTCTTGTGACTGCGGTGCGTTACCGGCGCTCATTAGATCCTCCACCTCCGTAACAATTCTTAACGGCGCCGGTTGGCGTATCTCGCGAATGAGCGAGCCAACGGCGACGACATCGCCCTCGACAGCCTCGTAAATAACAGGTTTAGCCAGGCTGTTGCAAACGAGCAGATGCGGAAGCAACGTCACAAACAGTTTCCAATACATCTCGCAGGGTTACTTTAATCCCGGTCGGTCTCAATAATTCCCTCTGTTCAATCTGTCTCGCTGAATCTTTTATATGGCTCCCACTTCTCAACTCGGACAATCTTTCTGACAGTGGAGCAGTGGGCGTTGCGCGTGTTCTTCGTATCGATCTCGCAAGTTGTCGCCGCGGCTAATCGCTTTAACAAGCAATTTGGTTTGCGCGAAAAAAAAAGATTTCTCAACGATATCTTCCGTAATGATCGTCGCCGAAGAAAAGAAGTAGCGTCGTGCAGACGCTTGTCCAGAATTCTAAACCGGTTGTCAACCAATCTATCTATTGTATCGATTGTTGCTTTTTTTAAAAAAAATTGAAAGAATCCAAATGAGAATTGTGTCATTCAACTGTCATTTTACGTAAAGGTAACTTTTTGTCATCGAAGAAATTACTGTTACTAGCTTCATCGATCAGCTTCGTCAACGATGGCAAAGCTGATCGATTGCGCCTTGTTTGATTTTAACTCGAACTACTACTAGTCCGAAGAGCGGCGTAAGATATTATCTGTGCCGTGTGCATCGCATGAACGATCTCGCACTTTCCACGAGATCGCGGGAGTAAAAAAACCGTGGAATCAAGTTATTTACGATGGTCAATAGAACTGTCTGACATAACGAACTTTGGTACATTGCTGTTTTCAAACGTTATACGCCGCGCTCTGTAAATGTTTATTTAAAGCTATATTGAAATCGATAGGACACACAGTATGCACTCGATGGACTTTTACTCGATACACGTATATCGAATTCTAGTACGCAACTTTGCTCGACATTGATCTCAAAACGAATAAAGCTAAAGGGAAATAACGAACTGTCGTGAACCATTATCATGACAAATTCACTTTGATATAGGATATGCGAAAGATTAAAACTCCGTCCGTGCTTAATTTCGGACGCATGATGACAAAATGCATTCGCGTGTTTTATTGGTTTTAACATGGTCATCTCCAATATGTTTCTACATTTCGACCTGTACTAATATTTAACATAACAGCACAAAATGTAACATGGGAGAAGCAATTAGAGCTGGAATTGTTGACACCACGCAATTTTATATTATTGAAGACCTCGACGTACGAGATCGTTAATAATAATTACCGCCCAATTGTGAATACTCGTGCTATAAGATAAATATCAGTTTTTTGAAAATAATATTGACAGGAAAGTACATTTGTTGAGCTTAACTTCTCACGTTCTGTTTATGCGAACGACAAATAGCTGAAATACGCACGCAAACGTGCGCATAGACTTCAATTAATGTTTTAGGTGAGAAATGCCAATCGAGGGTTCTTGTAAGTTATTTCTCTCTCACGATTGTTGCGCGAACGTTTCACTTCGATGATTATTACGCAGAAGTTACTAGCAGAAAGGTTTTTACCGGGATAAAATAAGAAACCAACTTGGAATGGAAAAGTACTGTATAGTTACATCAATTTGAATATTCTCAGATACGTAACAATCTCGTAACAATTTTACTTATCTTGTTAATTTCACGCAGTGAAATGTGTAATGTGTTAACATAATAGTGTCATAAATTTTGTAATATTTCAATACAAATATGTAATGGATATAGTGTATCAGTCTCGTTTGTAATCCGTATGTCAACGATACGAAAATAGATATATTCAACGTAAGAGGTAACTGCTCATTAATGCTGGTACCATCGTTCGTTGAGCTGTCGGCGCAAGAAGCCACTAAATCTCAAACTTCATTCCCGCCGTCCACTTGGCGCGACGCGAAGGGTGTTAGGATGATCGTCACTTAAAACCACGCGACCTGGTGTCGACGACGTTAAGCGTCTTAGATAGTTGCTACGCCAGCCAGTTTCCTCCGACATAATCTGGTAATTTGAAAATCTCGGATGGAATGTAACACCTCGTAGCAGCCGCCACCGTCTTGAATGTACTGTAAGATCCTCGTTTCACCAAACCCCTGTTGCGTCGCCCGGCTCCATCTAGGTCGACCAATGTGAGCTTTAGCCACAACCCCTGGAGCAAAGCCGGTTGGCCCCAGGAATATTTGAGATGGTAGGGTTGCATCGCGTCAAGAGCTGCATCCTGATTAGGGTAAAAGGAGGAGTCTGAGAATTCTCATTGGTATGCAAGACCCTTCAACTCTCGCGATCTACACACACACACACCATCTCTCTTTCTCTCTCACAATGTCCTCTTTTATATAATATACTATATTATATATTTGGGTGAGAGTGTGTTGGATAACATGTTCATATCGGCTATCTTAATATTTAATCTTGTATTAAGAATTTCGTATAAATTCATTGGCTGGATTATTTCGGCACATGAATTACTTATCACGTTGATATTTTATTTATTACGGCGATATTTATCGTCATTTATTATGTGAATTATTCATGCATGTACATTTTTTTTAATGAAGAGAATAATTACATATGATGAAATAAATACGGCTAACAATTATGCATTCAGAATTTTTTACTGGAAAACGATGGACTGGATTACGATGTACTTGTTAAACTATTTAATGATAATTATATGTGTGAAATGATGTGAATGAATGTCTTCCTGCCACATACGAGTAAAAGAAGAAACTTGAATACAATTTTCTTGGAACAAATACAATGATAACACAAAATATAATGATAACACAAAAAAGTTATCTTCAATCAATAAATACAGTACACGTATTGTACAACCGATGATTAATTTTCCCATTCAAAACAACAAATACTGTTTGTTAATAATAACTTACTGCTGGTAAGCTAAAAGTTACCAACTGCTACTAAGTTCCATATGAATTCAAGAACTGCGAATTTATAGTGCTTTATATATTAATATTATCAAATACATATGTGTAAAGAATATATATCTTAGTAATATAAGACTAGTATTTATATATAAAATTGTATAAAAAAATAAATACATAGGAATATATGTTAATGTGTATTGTACATGTTATTTATTTGTATACTATATGCATATTTACATTGCAGTATTGTATTATATTAAATAAAATATAAGTGCTCTTGTTTGAATTAAAAATTATTTTTATAAAATGTTTTTTATATAAAATCAATAAAGTAATGTGCTTCTTACTGATCCCAAGAGATGTCGATATCATACGTATTCGTTGCCTATTTGTAATTATATTCTGTTTGTGTCATAAATCTAAAATAAAAATTTGTTGAAGATATACACAAAAAAGAAATTTAAAATTGTTTGAATAATATCATTATTATTATTTCAAGTAGTAAAATTATTGTTTCTGTTAAGGATAATATTTAACATATTTATAATTGACTGTTTTTATTTCCATTATCTGTATATTAATTTTAATGTAAAACTGCTTTATTTAAATATTGCCAAAAATGTACATTTTATATAAAAGTATCGTTTTGTACTCGATATTATCTTGAAATGCGCAAGAGCACACATAATTTCCTATTATTAAATGTACTTCTCTGTTATTTCAATTGAACAATTTCTTTATTTTTGTTACATATAATCTCTTCCCGGCGAGATATTCTACACATCATGTCGTTTCACATCATGTCGTTTCACATAAATGTCGAATTAATCTGGCGAGGATGTTAGCTCAGCGGGTGGATGGAAGGGTGGCAGAGCAGTAACGTAGACGAGATATGGGCGGACGAGAGGGAAGAGCGAGTGCAATTAGGAGAGAACATAAATCCCACAGTTTAGCACACTTCCTCGCCATGCCAGCAGATCGCAGAATACAAATCAATCAGCGTTACGGTCGACTGCGCATTTAATTTCCATTCGGCTTCTGATCGAGTGGGATTCGCTGATTCCGTAACGCTGTGTGTCGGTGCTTTGCCGTGCTGGAGCCGCTCGTGTGCCGGCAGAGCCACCGTAGGCACACACACGATATCTCGATCCCGCATACCCCGTGCTTGCCACTCATCCTATTGTGGAATCTCTCGAAACGGGTCAAACGCAACGGACGACGGGACGCAAAAAGGATTTCGCGCATCCCGTAACGAGCCCGACGGTGGTGGTGCGATTCCGATACGCACGCCATGCGTAGTAATTCGAGTTTGCACGAGCGACTGATTTTTATATAATTTTTTTCTACTTTTTTATTCTCTCAGGAAAGTATTTGCATATTAATGACGTCTACAGAAATCTATCACAATATATTTCTTTTTCAATGCACAGATAATCAAATAAAGTATTTGATTATGCAAATCCCTACTCTCTTCAATGCTTATATAATTTTGCAATAACAATCTAATAAATTTTATTTTATAGTTTTTTATTTTATTTATTATATACATATAATACACATACAGGATTTACTTATTTGTTTTTGTATTAAAACATCTCTCTATTACATGTATACATGAAAAGCTATCCATGAAAACTTTTATTATCGGTGATCTCTCAAGACCAATATATCGATGCTACTTTTTACCGAATATACGGATACGAATATTACGTCGCAGGATTCCCATGCGCTTCGTACCACCTCGAGATTTTTCCTCCTCCCAAACTACCCCTACCGTCACAAACGATCGTCCGTAGCTTACCTAACTTAGTCGGCGGCGGTGGCGCGGGTCGCCGTCATTGCCAACCAAGTTTATGGCCCAGAGAGCAAGAGAGAGAGAGAGAGAGAGAGAGACCGACGGCCATAAACTGTACAAATGGTAAATCTACCGTAAGATCATCCCAGCCGAAAATGATGTATCGTAGGTTCCGCGGGACATACAGCCGAGAGCCGACCGACGAAGGTCCTGCTTGACCTCCCCCTCTTAAAAAAGCATATGTATGGTTGTATACGTATGAACACAAAAGAGGAAGAGTGGCGCGAGCAGACACGAGGCACATTATTTGTCTCTTGGACGCGTTACACCCTTCATCAGATACGCCTCTGAATGCCATTCGAGTATCTCGAGAGAGCTATGCAACATCTCGGTTGGCAATACGGTGCAAGTGTCAGGTAGGAGGGTCAATGACAGCTCGCGACGAACAGTTAGGAGACTGTCTCGTATGTACCTGACACCTGCGTTCGATAGTGTCGTTGTCACTCGGAGGATCATTAGCAACTGGAACAGGTACTAGACGTACTGTATATGTTGATGATAGACAATGCAGATGTACGTGTAATCAAGCCAAGAGATAAAATGTAAATAATACACTTTTCGAAAGTAGAAGATTTGAAGCATACAGTTAACGTAAAAATCCTCCTTTTGGTTGAGAGTTCGGTTGTATTCTTTACATTTCTATTTTTCCCCGATTGCTTAGTCGGGCGCGTGCTATTCTTAAGTTCTTTCTATACTTCTTAAAGTCTAGCAACTTCTCGAAAGATCCCTTTCAAATCGCAGCACGATCAAACCCCGATCGATTTCCTCTCATCGTAGGATATCCTACATCGATTTTGCGGTTTGGTACGTCATCCGGATGTAAACGCGGAATGGATGTGCATCGAGTATATCGCTCGCGGCAATCCGTCTTTCCTATCTCTCTCTCTCTCTCTCTCGAGACTTTGGGCATGGAAGTGTCACTGACGACAATACCTAGTAACGTCAGGAAGGCTTAACGGAACACAGAGCATCGGAAGACGAAAACTCTGGTTTTGCTCTATAGAAAGGCGGGGGATATAAACCCGCTGCTTTTCAGAGTTTATTTCGGTCATATCGTGGAATCGTTACGAAACGCTGCCTCGATTCAACAGCGCCATTGTGAATTTATTTCCAATCGACTTGGATGAATTAGCTCGCCCACGTTTGCCGAGAGCTCCCCAATCGTGGAGCCATTATGTATATAATGTCTTACAGTAGTATTGAAATATTGAAATCGCGACAAAATTTAATTTAGTGTTTAAAGATAAGTCAAAAAAAATCTGACAGGTTATTTAAAGTGCAACATGCACTTTTTTCTTTTTCTTATGAGAGTAATCTCAAATTAATTGTTTGCGAAGATGGCAAGCGAGTAAAAAGCAGCAAGGAAAAATAAAGCGAGCGCAAGCTGATGCGATAACGTTTTATATAAAGACTTCGACACGTGTTGCTTTTTTTAAGCTCTAACGCGTGCTTCCGGTTGCAATAACCGACTCATTCATACAACTATATTGGTAGCAGAACCAGTGATTGTGACGCATCACATTGAAATACATCGTTAAATATAGCGCAGCAATTTTAACTGTGCCTCCACCGGAGTAAAATACCATGATGTGTTAACGGCGTTAATAAAAGACGCGCTTGCATGCTGATAGTATTGATCTACCTACTTACTATTTACGTACTAGTAGCAAAGGTGTCTCGATTGTTACAGAATGAACCGTCCCCTTTCTTACCTCACCACTGGATTTAACTTCCCGATACTCACACCTGTACTTACCTGCACCTCGGGTTAGATGAACTGTACGTAATGGGACAACCCTTACTAAATCCACCATTGTAAGAAATCGGTCGGAGTTAATAATAGCATTCGGCTTTTGCTTTTGTGGTCTGCGGCCTATATTGTAGCGCGCGGAGATCGCGGCGCGCGTGAGATTGGGTAGGGTTCATTGAGCGGTGCCCTTTCGTGTTATGACGAAGAATACCCTCCCCGTTTATTATACCTGTAATGCGCACGTTCTTGATAAAAAAAGAAAAGATGAAATGCTTTCACAACGGCGGAAGAACACGCAGTCAATAATTCTCGCAATAATTTGAAAGTGCGACGAAACATCCAAGAAAGGCACGCTCTTTAACGCTCGCGCAAAGCTTCAAAATTATGCGCTAATTAATGCGCCACAATAAATCTTTTCTCTTTGTTGTGCTTTTTAGTCTTAAATTTACTATATACGTAGCGCTTTCTCTCCGATCTATTATCCATCGAGAGAGATCGGCTTTTATATATTATATTATCATCAAGCCTTTCACCTGCCGACCTCTTCGTCACGCGAAGGCGGAAAAAGCCGAGAAGCATCGACATAAAACAGAAGTAAAGACACGCGAACTTAGGGAACGTCGATGGCAACATCTGGTGCGCTCTCTCTTTCTCTCTCTCTTTCTCACCCTCACTTTAGAGAACACCGTCTGTCTCCATCTTTTTCTTCCTTTTTCTATTTCTCTCTTTCTCTTCCGTTATCATTCAGTCGCGCTCTCTTTTTGTCTCTCAACTCTCTTCGTCTCTGTCGTCACTCCCGTTCAGGCCGCTGCCGTTGTCCCGACGTTACTTCCGTGACGATGAGCTTCAATACGCGCCGATAGTCGCGGCGGGAAACCAACGAGCCTACCCAAAGTCGTCCATGGTTTCCACGCATCCAACCCAACCCAAGCCCGGCCTAGCTCAACCTGGAACGAGCGAACACGTACATAGACACGTATACGCGTGCACACGTATACACACGTACAACGGCACACACGTGGTGGAACGCATACTCCCGCGCGCGGGAGCGCGAGCGCGCTCTCTCTTCCGTCCTCTCCTCGCCTCTCTCCTCTGAAATAATAATAGAAGAATGAAAATGAAAGAAAAGGAAAAAGTAATAATCTCGGGGATCTTTTAAAATCCATCGAAGCAGACGAAGCCGCCGGATTGTGTTGTGTGTTAGGAGCTTCTCTCTTTCTCCGCTTTTTCACCATCTTCCGTCCTCCCTCTGCTCTGTCTCTCCCGCTACCCCCGACGATGGTTTCTTCTCTCGCCGCTGTATTTCTTGTCTTACTTTTCCTTGTAGACCGAGCCCCTACACACGCCCCTGCGAGAAGAATCCAACGACGATGTATAACCACGTCGCACATAGATGTAGGTACGATGCAGTGACGTCGAAGAAAACCCGGCGCACCTATACGACAATACGCGCTTAGTACATGCACTCCCGCGCAGCATATGTACAGCGACATTTATCTTTTCTCCTGTAGATCCTATCTGTCGATCCGTCCAATCTCTCTCGGCCGGTGTATATAGGGCATCGGTTGCGCGACGATAAATTCCAACGTGCGCTGATAAATTTTCTGCTCTTTCGCCGTCGCTCTAACTGTTTTGTTGTCGTTCATGCAGAAACGTGGTACGATATGATACAAAATTATATGTATGTGTGTACGTATGGAATAATCAACAGAATTTTAAGATTTACGTTCTATGAAAAATATTAATGTCGTAATAAAATATGTAAATTAAAAAAAATTTATCTAATGTATAGGTTACATGTGTATGCTACACATTCAATTAACTTTATTGCAAATATATTTAGCGGCCTAATTCGGGAGAGCAAAGTTCATTGCAAATACATCTCTGAGATTCGGAGGGATCGGCAAAACCGAAGTCGCGAGAGGGCTACGCATTTGACGCATTAACACAGTAGAAACGGCAGGAAAAGGGGAGGAAAGGGGACTCGATGTTCGACGGGAAGCGTGGATAGCGAGCGAGAGGTTGGGGGCGGTTGACGAAGATCAGAGAGAGAGAAAGAGAAAGACACAGATAGAAGGAGAGCAAAACAGGGTGAACGCAGTGGAGAAGAGACGAGAGAGAAGAGAGACAGTGTGTGTGAGAGAGAGAGAGAGCGCAAGCGAGCAGGAGACCGGGTTTCGTTTCGGGGTGAGTCGAGGAGGGAGGGAGGCACGGGATTTCACGGGAGGCTGATCACGAATGGACGCGTCTCCCGCAGCTCTGCCGCTGACAGCCAGGAATTGGAATTGCATCGGCGTCGCTCGATAGCCAGCTATCCCGCCAGTCAGGCAGCAAGGCAGCCAAACGGCCTAACAGGCGGAGAGCCCGGCCGTCCACGAACGCTACTGTGCCTGTGCCTGCCTACATACCGACCGAATCTACTGCCACCGTCGCGTTTCCTCGCGCACAATCCTCTCCAGTACTGATAGATCTCTCCGTGCTTTCGGCAGTCAGATAGAGAGGACAAGAGAGAGAGAGAGATAGAGAGAAACACAGAGGCGTAGATCCATGCGAGACGGACGAACGGAATGGACCAGGTGCCGATATCTCGTCTCTGTGGATCTCACAGCTATATGTATATCTACGAGTATAACACATACATATACCTTTACCCTATATTCGCATATGTACAGGTAGTGCAAGATTGGAAGATCCCAGCCGAAGATAGATGCAGCAACGAGACGATCAATTTCTAAACACGAGGAGTTTATTGATTACCAAAACCCTGATGAATCTTAGTAGTTGTTTGACCTTTTGAGAGCCTTGATTTTATTTGTTCTTTTTTTTTTGTCTCACAAAGAAAGCCGTACAAGTCGATTTCTTTCGATTGAATCATCTTATGACTTTTATTGCAATACTTTTACACTATATATATGTAACAATATATTTTATATTGTTACATATATATATTTTACATATTATATATTTACATATTATATATTTTATTTTTACGCAGAATATTTGTGAGATATATAGTTGAGTTATAAATTTTTGAGCTATAAGTGTGCGAATTTTTCACATTGCCATCGTACATTTTGCGTATTCTAGAGTAAGGCAATTCTCTGTTTGTCCTCTGTTTCCTTTCGAAACTCGTTATTTGGGTTATCGAGTGTATGTAGCTATACGCCGTTGGACGATAGGTAGACACGTTACGAGCACGTATAACCCGGATTGATGCTGGTCCACGAGAGCTCCGCGAAATACCGGATACCCCGGCTGCTCGCCAGTATTGTCGGATCTGTGTTTTCGAGGGGATTGGATTTTTTGATTTAGGGAACAGCGTGCAGACGCCTATATCTCGTTCCCCGTTCGATGCCGATTGCTATTCCATGCGCGGACTCGAATTTAACGCTGTAAAACAGACGTTATCCCGCGATTACGAGCGCGAATACATAGAAGAAGCTGAAAAGATTCGCAGAAGCGCAAAGTTAGCCAGAAGTCATTCCGCCGCTGACAATGGTTTAGTGAATAATCAAAGCTTTATGAAGATCGACACAGAAACAAAACACAAACACGTTTATCTTGCCGATTTTGTAGAACGTTGCTATTTATTGAAACGCGCTCCGTTTCCACCGCGACCAGATAACTTTTTTAAAGCCGTTAGGAAACAATGTCTTCAAATGTGTAAAGATAATCGCTTGCCTTGTGGGCGTAGGACGGCCATTTCCGGCACGGTTGGCGCGAGCGTTGCGAAACATCGAATCAGAGGATGGTTGTAACGTGGTAACGACCGTGAGGCTATAACCATTGTCGGAGGACGAGAAAAAGACCCTGGGGAGCGCGGATGCGTGCCATCATTCCTTGCCCTAACAAGGCCCCCTGTTGCGTGCAGAAGCGGCCACGCATCAGCCACGCTAAACTAAAACCCCCTTTCGCCTTTTTCACGATCACCCTCGGCTCGGTTCCGTCCAACCCCTTGGCCGGCCACCCCTGCGTTCGTGTATCGATGGTCCTAGAAAACGGTCTCACCTCAATGCTAATAACGCGCTGATAGTACGAGCAACACGCGGCCGCTCCCACAGAATCGAGGCACAGCCCCTTACTCTGCATTCTTGCCCGCGTGTTTTGTCTCACCCTTTATTCACCCCTTTTTTACGACACTTTCTCTCCTTCCTTCGATATGACTTATGTTCATGAACGATGTCGTTCCGCGGCATAATCGTGCTGAACCTATAACTTCGCGCTCGACCCCCCTTTCGTCACGTAATAGTCGTCGACGAGCCGAGACGATCTACGGCAATCATCGGGACGCAGGGGTAGTTTTCTAGCGAGGGGAAGCCACTTAATTTTCATGAGCTCGGGACGCGAATGTGAACGACACTCCAGTCGGAAAGATGTTCATTATTCTGAAATAATGAAGTCTCATAATGAACGGTCCTTTGAGTGACACTGAGCCGGCCAGGAAAGCCGGCTCATCTGCGCGAAAGATCGGTAATTGCTTGCTTGGAGATGGATTTATTTGAAAAGAGAGATGATGACATCTAATGCGCATTTTATGTAACACCTGCAAATGTTATTTTCTTGATATCATGCAATCTAATAATTTTTTCGAGTGTCTTGCTTGACTTCGTACACAACGACATTTCTTCCGGAAGTCATTTTCAACTGTAAATGTCTTCTGCATTATCGGAGCTAACCAGAAATTAGATTAACCTACTTACACGAGAACAAGGAAATTGGCCGAAAGTTTCGCTCAATTGTAACGTATTGTATTGCCTATGACAAGAATAATCTCGCGAAAAGGGATTTAAGCATGTCGAGAGCATGTAACGCGGAAGATAGCGCACCTTTATCTCCGGAGCCGCGGGCATAGAAATGGCGCGCAACGGCCGCCATTTTCAGACATTCGGTGATAGTTCGAAGTGAAGCGTCGATCTACACCGGTGTGTTTGCACTTATACACATACACGCTCTCGTCTATGTGCGTGGTTAAATAGACCAGTGCGGTGGAGGGGCAGAGAAATAAAGATGGGTACTAGAACAGACCGAAGGGCGGAGATTAAGGGTCGCCGAGGAGATGAGTTTGTTAAAAAGGCAGAAGCGGGCCAGCGGCACGCATCAGGGACATCAAAGCGACAAGACGAAATGAAATCCAACCGTCGCCACCCTGCACGGAGAATCTTCTCTTCTCGTGTCCTCGTTCGCGTTCCTTTATTCGCTCCCCTTTTCCTCGGAGTCTTCGTCCCGCGGTCTCTTCCCCTTTTTTTTTTTTTTTTTTTTTCTCATATCCGTTCTGACTCCAACCTGGTGTGAGCGAGCAAAAGAGGCGGAGAAAGCAAGGGAGAGATGGAACTTTTAAGGGAAAAGGAGAACGACAAGAGCGCGAGCACTATTTCTCTCGCAATTTCAGCACCGCCGTCTCTAAGGCGTCGCTCATATTTTTTTTGCCGCGCAGAGCATAGTAATTAATCACATATTCGTACTTCTGACAGTTAAGAAACGTGCATGTGTCTTTATTATAACGTTGGTAAATAGCAGAACGCAAACTACGAGCGTCTGCAGATGAAACATTTTAAAGAAGAGAGATAAGACTATTCCATTTTTATTTTCTAAAAATCGATTTTCAAAAAATTAATCTTAAATCTTCTAGAAGTCGCTTTCACAGCGATGTTATCGCAATAATGTAAAACTCATAGTAAAAGTGCGTTATCGAACAGTCAAATTGATATTGCTCTCGTGATTTGAAAACCTCATTGGTTGCAAACTTTCCAAACCGGCACTCACGCGGAAACCGCACGTATCCGTTACAAATCCATTCCGTAGCGCAATATTCTTTTCAAACCGTCGGTCTATCGAGCAATTTGATTACGTAAAAAAAAATCTTACGGAGATTCGCCAAGTTTCATCGTCGTCGTCGTCGTCGCGTGCCAATAAAAGTCGGCAGTTACTTCGCGGGATAAATCCGGAAAGCGAGCGCTCTCTCCGCTCAATTCAAATTTCCTGCACGGAAACACGATCGGATCATAAATATGTATCCGTTCGTATTCCCTAAATTCATGGAAATTCTTTAATTGAGTTATTTTGGTTTTCCGCGAGACGCTGTGTGCTGTCGGAAGGAAGAGAAGCGAGTAGTCCGCAGGAAAAGCCCTGTGGGAAGCACGCAGCTTCAAAATCTTCTTAGACGACAACTTTGGATTGACGCAATACTAAGATATTGTTATTTAACGATACACATATTATATACATCCTATAATTTGATGTATTATATATATGATTATTTTACGACATGTATTATTAACATATGTATATCATTGTGTAATAAATTTTTTATTAGTGGTAAACTATTCGTGTATTCATCAGTTTTGCATATTTTAAATAATATAACGATTTTATATATTTTGTTGCTTAAAAGATTTGTACGTTCTTCTAAAACTCTTTATGCATAATAATTAAAATAATTAAAATGCATAATAATTAAAATTCTAAGTAATTATTTGTAAATTATCTAGAACTTTATTTTAAGTACGACATTATTCGCTTCGGTGACGCATCTCTAGTTTCTTCGTGGAAAGAAGACACGCGACGTCCAGTGGGTTGTAAGCTGATCCGGCGAGGGCAAGTTAGTTGATGACATTCCGCGAGTACTCGTGACATTTTAATATCTCTAGCGCGAAAGGGTTAGTACGCGTAAGAAGCGCAGCGATGTGAACACAGAAGGGACTGAGTCGGCAAGTTGACGATGGTAACGAGAAAAAAAAAGGAGAAAGTAACTAGAGGGAGGCTTGAAAGAGCAAGCGAGCCTGAGTTGTGCCGAGTTTGTCCGATGCGACTCGCTGCCAACGAAGGTGTCGTAACGAGGCCATCGATAAGTGGCAGCCGGGGTGTCGCGTGAGTGAGCTGTTTCGAAGGGATAGTTGAGATTGCTTACAGAGAAGGACGAAGTAAGCTAGAGATAGGGTTGTACGGGTTACGTATCGGCGCTCTTTTACCCCCGCTCTTTCAACAACTCGTCATCTAAAGGCCAGCACTAATAATACTGAGAATTATTCTGTTCACACACACACTGTTTGCAAAAACGCCGAACTGTGTCTTTATGTGAATGTGTCCTTATACACAACACGTTTTGCCTCACATTTAATCTCATTTGATATATTAACAGAAAGATATGTTTTTTTATATAGTCGTCATAATAAAAAGCTTTTTATTTCTTTTCTTTATTCGCTTTCTTTTCCACCGCCATTGTAACCCCTACGTGCCAGATATCTACGCGTCTCTATAGCAACCCGCCGTCTCCGCAGGCAAGAGAGACCTATATGTACTTCTACGAGCATACATTCACTCACTCGCCGGATATTACATACAACGTAACTTAATTTAAAAAATCAATCTAGAAAAAATCTGAAAGCGACGATCTTTCTACGTACAATGTCTAAAATAAAATACTCGCAGCTTTTAAGATAGTAGAGTAACAATTTTTGCCTTATTACGTAGTATGAACTACAAATAGTTTTTTTTTCTACATGTTGATTTTCAGTTTGCGTCAAAATATTTTTTTCGTTTGTTTAATACTTTTTATTGTATATTTTTCTCGCGGTGTACAAAAACCGTCGAATATAACCAATGCACTACTAATTGCGAAATTGTGGCATTAATATTAGGTAAGTTACGCGAAATGCCGCGTGCTTGTAACACCCGTAAATGGCATGGTGTAGGTCGAACAGCGTTGAGGGGAAAAGCCCCCTGATGAATTGTCCGCACGTGTCTACCCACGTACCGCCGCCTAATTACATGCTGATCATAGTAACTACCTATACCGTCCCCTGAAATGCGAAATTGCCTATTGTCCACGGTTTCGCGGTCAAAACGACCAGCGGTCTACAACCAGACTCTAACTCTTGATATACATTCCGAATGGCATTATTAGTTCCTCTCGTAATACCGATTCTGTAATACCAAAAGGCCTGTTCTCTATTCTCGAAACAATTATTATTGCACAAGTTAAATTCTCTTTTATATACTAGCAATAAAAACAAAAAAAGTTATAATTTTTGCACATTTTACTAGTATCGAAAGCTTTCGTGTGCAAACCTGACAGTAGATAAAATAAAGATATTATAAAAGTTAATCTCTCTCTTCTCTCTCTCTTAATATTAGATTCTAAAAAGTTTTGTATAATGTTGCCATTTTTTATCAACTCTCTTTCTGCGAATAACAATGTGAGTAATAATAGCTCGATCTACATTTCCATGGATCGCCAGAATTGTTTGAAAAATGATCGGTATTTCGGAAAGACGATCGGTTTGGCCGATCGACATTTATTTTTATCTCACCCTTAAAATTGTCCATCGTGGCGTGAGTCGTGGATTGATGTGTTTGCTCGAGTCGCTGATAGATGGAGGCGCCCGTGTTGTCGGCGCCCTTTCTACCCCCTTAACATAGACAAATGCTTCCTACCCCACCCTAACAAATATCTCCTAGATTTATTATGCGAAACCACCCCGGCCTTGCCACGCGACGACTACGTTCCTGAAAGTTTCGAGAGCAAAAAATTGGCGTTCTTTCGCGCGCACTCGTGCGTGAGAGTGGCAGACACGTCGCGAGAAAGGCGGCTCGGTTTTTCAAATTCACGACAAATCTGATAATGAATCTTATTCAGTTCGTATTCTTATTTCACGTTAACATATATATTGTAACTCTTATTTACAAAAAACTTTTACGTATTCATTATTTTAAAAAAATGAAATGTAATGAAACTTTTTAAATAGAGAGAATTCACGTTTTAACAAAATATAAATGTTTGCTCTAACCACTCGTTGTATAGCAGCAGAACAATTACGACGTCACAAAAGAATATTTAAAAAAAGTTCTTAATAAGCGTTTGCTCTTTATTAAATAATCGTTTCGGGTAACATGACCAAATTAAAAATTGATTACAAACTTGGAACGCGAACTTTAACACTGTGTACTTCTTTTTTTTTCATCAAAAATCAAACTCAATAAAAAAAAAGAAATCGGAGGTTTTTTTGCAAAAAAACCTGAACAGCGCCTATAAATCACCCATCAGCCGGTGGTTCATTATCATTACTCGCGGTTCGCGTGACGCAACACACGGCAAAATGGTAGCACACAGAGCGGATGACGACGCCGCCGCCACCCCCGCAAATTATAGTGGATATAAAAGCGCCGCGAAATGATGCTACTGAACGAACGAACGAACGAACGAACGAACGAACGAACGAATGAACGAATGAACCAACGGTCTCGGTGTACGTATAGTCGAATGAACGGACGGACGGACGGACGGACGGACGGAGGAATGTAGGTGCAAACGTACATACGTGCAACAGCGAACAAAACGCGTCAGCCGATCTCGTCGCATATTTGTGGCTCGGCTATCCGGTCGTAAATAAAGTCCCGGTAAAAACAAAAACACGACGAAATAACGAACAAATGTACCCATCACTTCTGGTACATAAACCCGTATAGCCGTGTGTGCTCACCCCGTGGTGCGACGCCGGTGGTGGTCGCGCGCGAAACCACGAGAGCGCGCATCGGGACCAGAGAGCGAGAGAAGGAGAAAGAGAGGAGATAAATTCGCGGATGCGATACGCGGCGTTCGTTCGAGGTGAATGGTCGATCGAGTGTCGCGCTATCCATTCGATACGATTCCTTTATTACCGCGCCGTTAGCGGCACGACGACTCGATCACGTACTTGAGAAAAGCACGTAACACCACCGTCAGTGTGTCTCTTGAAGATTTCTAATGCATTAAATTTTATTCCTTTTTTATTTCTCTTTTATATCATGATACGTATTATCTCACTTCGATAGCTTTTACGTAATCGTTACGCAAGATTACGTAGTTTATAGTTAATATTAAAAATAAAATTGACCTAAGATATTTGCGACGCAATCACTGAAGATGTTAATTTCTGCAACATCCGATGATGGAAATGTCGACAGTCAAATCCAATAAGTGAAATCCATAATCAGATTCTGACAGATAGTGTGTGTAAAGGGATAGATCTGCTGCACTTCCATTACCTACAACTAGTTAGCTGTAGTTAGCTGTTGCGCTAAATGCATTTGCTTTACTCGTATACATGATCCAGATTAGACTTAACATTTGATTCTATATTAAACATAAATAAAACACAGTCATGATGTTCATAATTGAGTATTTTATTTATTCGTACACGTACAAAAAAAGAATAGGTATAATTTATGTGGATAATAATTTAAATTCGTAAGATTACGCGCGACAGTGACTCAATAAAATAATCTCTCAAATTTCTTCGTTCCCTACCTATTTTCGAAATCATTCGACGAAGGAAACCAAGTATAACGCTGCTCCACCGGAATTTCATCGGGCGATCGCGCACGTAGCCGGGGACACTCGCGTCGTCGGCCAATAAAACGAGATTCCCGCGGATCGGCGCGGGGAAAGATAAATTGCGGTATTCTTGGATAGCACGGACGCAATATCGGTGTATATTTACGAGCCGTGGGTGCCTGTGGCGGGTCGCGACGGAGCAGAAAGCGACGCGGGGGTTGAGAAAGCGGCGGCAGCGTCAGTGGTGGTGGCTGCAGCGGGGTTAAGAGGAAGAGGGGGAGATGGTCGACGGGCGCTTCTTGCGAGACGGAGGCCCCCCGGGCCGTGCCGCTCAAAAAACATTCAAATTAATTCCACCCGGCTTGCTCCAATGATGGCGGCCAATGTTGTGCAACATAAGACGAGACCTCGCCGGGTCCCGTCCGTGCGCGGGTGGTAGAACCTCCTCACGTACGAACGCGCACGTGTGCGCGTGCACACGCGTGATCTCCCTCCCCGCGTATTCACGACCGTGTATGTATATGTATGTACGTATCCACGTCGATGTATACCTGTCGTAACGGTGTACATATCCGCGGCGTATACGCTGAAGACCAGCCCCCTGACCCCTTTCGCCGTCGTATATCGGTGCTCCCTTTTCTCCCGCTGCTGCCGCTTCCTCTTTTTTTTTTCCTCCTCGTTTTTCCTTCCAGCCAGAGTCGTTCGCCCCGCCGCGCGACCATCCACCTATCTCCCCGTCTCTCGTATATGTCGGAAAGACTCCGGGACCGTGTTGGTAACAACGTTCCCGGGAAGAAGCTTCGGAAAGAGAGGAGAATTTTCCAAGCGCTCTTCCTCCGTTCTTCTTTCGCTCCTGCTCGTTCTCGTTCCGTCGCTATCGCGGTATACCTTTGCTCCTCTCTCTTGCGCGTCGAATTCCACCGTTCTACTTTGCATGTCTTTGCAGAGAAAAGGACTCGACCGGGGTGAGCTTTCTTGTAGGATATAGAGGGAGCGAATGGAGGGAGGCCTGTGGACGAGAAGAGAGATGACGCGGAGAAAAAGAAGAAGAGAGAAAGAGAAAGAGAGAGTGTGTGTATGAAAGAGAAAGAGAGAGGGAGAGAAATGATAATCCATTCGGCGGTCATAACGCAGAGCCCGGCACCGTAAAGCTCACCAGACAAGAAATACGGCCAACCAACCGACCTCTCTCCCTCCGTTTTCCTCTCTTTCTCCGTCTCTTTCCGCGCGGACCCTCTCTCGCTCTCCTCGTTGCTCCTTTACCCCGCGGCGAACTTACCCCTGGTTATATGCAAACCGCCATCGTTCCCTCCGGGCTAGTCATAAACTTACTGAATTATATTACCCGGACCCGTGCTTCGCCTCCCTGTCCATCTCATTTTTCTTCTCCTCTTTGTTCCTGCGTTGCTCTTCACTTGTCCATCTTTCTGTGTTTTCTCCCTTCTTTTCTTTTGTTCTCTCTTGTTTTCTTATAAATCGCGAAGCAAGTCGCAATAGGACGGACAGCGTTCTTCAGTAAAATCAATGGAATGCTAATAAGACGAGATTCTGCCGTGAATACCATTCATTCATTGTTTCCGACTACTGTACGTATAAAAATTAAAAAAAAGGTGAGCGCGAGATTAAATTACACGGTTTCTTAATAAAGCAGCAGTTGCACGTTGAGCAAGTCTCGACTTTGTGCACTTTGTGCATAGGCGCTCTTCTTTAAATTATATAAAGAAATTCTTATGCTACAAAATTTCTGATTATGTTGCTAGAAATATATTTTAATTAGAGAGATATTGTTTCTTAACTATATAGAGTATTACATAACTAATACGTGACGGAAAACAATTTTGTCTAATGCAAAATACGTATCAAGTTTCAGAAGATGCGAAGGTCATTTCTGAATTCACCGTTTGTGTTTGTCTCATTTAATCCTGATTTTCTGCAAACTAAATCGCGGCTTGGTTACAAGTCGCGACGTGCGTGACGCCATCGATCGGTCCGCTTTCAATGTCGTCATCGGCGATGGGCGAGAAACGAGAAGCAACGACGACAAGCCGAGTCATTACTGAATGCAAATCATAGTGTCGCGCGCGATCGATGAGTTTGCACGGTGTTCCACGAGCGAACGAGCGAGCGAGCAGGCAAGCAAGCGAGCGGCGTGCGTAACGCCGTTTAACCGTTTAGGGGTTCGTGGCGCTCCATCGGGGTGAGAATCGGCCGCCACCCGGCTCGACACGCGCCTCTTTGCCCGTCGTGTCGATCAGGCTTTTTTTTTTCCTCCTCGTCGCATTTTAATAACCACACCACGTAACTACCCTTCTTTCACGTGGGCGTCGGCGCGCTTATCAGCGTTTATAATATCCCGAAGAAGTAATACACGAGGGAACAACTTCGCGGCAACTTCGTAACGCTCCGGCCGAGCTAATGTCCCATTAAATCCAGCACTGGGGGACGTCTTTAATAGATTCTATTAAAAGACTTCGGTTGAAGGAACGGCAATCGTTTGAGCCAAACTCTCTAACTCGAGAAGAAGTAATTAATTTGCAGATCTTACACTTGTAATATAAGAAAACAATATTATAGATGATTTGTGAGTGAAGTTAAAACTAAATAAAATCTTTTTTATGTGTTTCAGATCCTACGTGCCGTCTAAGGCAGAGATCGTATAATTTTTCTCCTGCTAGGTCGAAAACGTGACTCTTTTCTCGTATTTTCTGCATGTACATAATGAATGTTTGTCAGTAAGAACCTTAAAAATTTTTATTGAAATACTTCATCAACGCATGAATTCGTGATAACTGTAAATGTCTTTTTATTATTGAAATGTAATTATCTTTATCGCGAGCGACGGGATAGGAAAATCTCAGTGGATTGAGTCGTCATCGTTGTCGCGTC
The DNA here is from genome assembly GCA_014825685.1 of Pseudomyrmex cubaensis. Classification (NCBI taxonomy): domain Eukaryota; kingdom Metazoa; phylum Arthropoda; class Insecta; order Hymenoptera; family Formicidae; genus Pseudomyrmex; species Pseudomyrmex cubaensis. The sequence continues at coordinate 64,015 of QVOA01001394.1, forward strand.
AGTTTCGAGACAGAGTGTATCAAATCGCGCATTATAATTGGAACGTTGGCGCGGCACGTGTCGAGGCAACGAGCCGCGCCAACAGTAAGACCTGCTCGTATATTATTCCTACGCGGAATCATAACTGCGAGTCTCGATATCGAATCGAATTACACGGCGATCGTTGGCCGGGTGAGTCCCGCGATCAGTCGGGCAAGGGTATTGGACCGCCGGGGCGTCTTCGCACGCGTGCGTGCACACGCGTCGAACGATAATGCGTTTTTCGCGCCGCTGCCGACCGATCGTCGGCCGATCGCCTCTCGACAACGTGTGCGTGTGTGCGTGCGCGTGTATATCGGATCTGTTCTTTTTACGCGCCGCCCTCCCGCCGTACGGCACGAGCGGTCACGTGCCTTTGGTAACCACCCCCGTCTACCCCGGCTTCACCCTGTCACCAAGCCACCTACTTTAGACGCCTCCGAAAGAACCCCGGTCCGATCTACCCTCGTCACCTCCGCGCGATCACTCGCTTTCATCTCTTCCTAGTCTCTTCGGCGCCTTCCCTCTCTCCGTCGCCGGCAATGTGCATAAGGATCGTTTGACGTTTTTAATAAAAACCTACTTACCTCTCGACGCCGCGGATGAGAATACCGAAATCTTTCGCGACGCGTGTCGCTGAATAATACGCGAATGACCGCTTCTTTAGTTGATAGCTGCACGAATAATTTATTAAATTTCTATTTATCTGACAGGGATTACAGCAAGTTGTTTTTTTTTTTTCTATTCTTGTTGTTTAAATAACACTATTTTAAATCGCTTGTTGTTGAAATTTTTATGACGTCCAAAGTCTATCCATATTGACGTAAATTTCGATACGTGAGGATCGCACGTTGAGATCAGCGGCTGAAGATTGTTGTCCAGATAGTTTGCCGTCACGCTCGTTTGCTGACAAGACGTATCATTCCGATCGTTTCGTCGCTCGTAGTTTTGCCGTCGCGCGTCGTTTGCACAAGTGTCAACGGGCGAGACGACAATGCGAAAATACATAGTCGCGCAAGCCGGACGCGACGACCGGTACCGGTGAACTTTAATATTACAAAAAGCTGTAATCCGACGAGCGAGCTACCTGGAGCGTTAACCTCCGGCGCCCAATTTATAAAAATAACGATGAAATTACTGTTGCGTGAAGTGTAGCGTCATACAGGACACCGATGCACCGGCGCTGCATCGCGCGAAAGGATGACGGCTATTTGGAGCGGGGCGCGAGAGGGATGGTCGGCAGGCACCGACAGGGGCGAGGTGGGACACGGGTTGAGTGTGCAGCGTTGCGCAAGGGGGTGCCGTGACGTGCGTTTTGTCCGTCATCGCCTACCGGACTATCGGGGCGTCGATGTTTTAGTCCGCGCTCGCGTTTCACGTTCGAAAAAATATGCGCACTGGCACGTGAGCTAATCGGTGGTAATAACGAAATCTCGGACCCGATTAATTAAAACGACGGACGTGCGGCGTCGAGAAAACGAGCTCTCTTTTCAAGTTCTTCCGAATATATATATATATATGTACATATATATGTATGTATACGTATGTATGTATATAAATGTATGTATATATGTATATACATATGTGCGTGCGCCGATATATAGCGCGTATCGTCTCTGCGCTGCGCTTCTCTATTCTCAGCTATCTTTTTTCTTCGCTTCTGTCGTTCCCCGACGCAATCGTTTCTCGAAATAAATATTCGCAAAATTAGTCGTCGAATGAAATTAATCTTTGTTTCATACGCAGTGTATTTGAGAACTTATAGCAATATGCGTAAGTAATGTAAGTAATGTAACCAATGACAATGGCGATCTTACGAAGAATTATATTTCAGTTATAAAATATCAAGAGAATATTACAGAAATCACAAACATATACGTTTATCTCGTTATGCGATAACTATCGTGCACTAATTGACAAACTTTTATTAAATATTAACATAAATTATCGGATTGTTTCTTAAGAAACATACTTACGCATTTTCTTTCTTTTTTTCCAAGCGTATTTAACGCCTGAATGATGCTAATCAATCAAGTGAACATCACAAAACGTCTCTCATGACCTCGATAACGGAGACGTATTTCGCATTCGTCAGAATTATCTCTTTCTTTACATACGGCAAAACTTGAAGAATGATAGCGTCGTTACAATAATCGGCAGGGGAAAACGCTACGTCCGAGCGAGCACGTGCTTCGATCCTCGCGGTTATTAGATCACGATGAATCACAGAAGAAGGCGATTTCTCCCCGCGCGATTATCGTTCTCAGAAAGATGGAAGGGTCCGCCCAACAACCACTCGACTTCTACATCGTCCTCCTTCACCATCGCTACCGTCTCCTCCCTTACCTCCGCAATCCTCATCGAGCCGATGCTAACAATGTTTGCAGATATATTGCGTCTCACGCATCACTTGCTCCGCAAATTGTTTTATAAACAGATTATAGCGACAGCCGGGTCGCTACCGCCGTAACGCTGGTAATATACCCGGAGACCAATCCCCGCGGTTCTCCCTCGACCGCCACCCTGTACACACGCGGACCATTTCGTGCCCGAGAACGGCAACCGTCTTCAATTAGAATCTCTTTTGCGCAAATGTAGAGAGACATCTTTTGACTTTAGATCTAATCTACTATGCTTGATACGACAGATGTAAAATCCTCTGTTTCAAAAATGGCTACCGATAATACAATAGAACGCGGTTATGAAGGGATTAAATTATGTGTAAGTATTGAAGTTGTAGTAATTTTAAAATTATTACTGTACGTGTACTTAGTCATCGAATAAATATTTGTTGCCGATTCAAAACTACGAACGACGATAATAATATACGATAATTTACGTTAAAAAAAGTAAGTTAGGCCACGTATTGTAACTTTGTGCTTGAATTACGTTTTACATAGTGCGGCATGCACGCGGCGGAATCTCTAATACGGAATATCGGATATCGATAACGCGATAACAGCTTTGCGGAAACAAGCAGCTATATATACAATGTGCAAAAATTGTTATCAACCGTGTACACCGAGCATAAACCAATATCAGTTAGTTTATCTTTGTTATTGACAAAACAAGATATTTTACTCTGGAGGAAAACTCTGCTCACGCAAAGTGTCAAAATTTATTGAAATAACATCAACTTTATATATTTCATAAATAATATTCTTTCTTTCAATTTAGAAAAAGAGAGAGAGGAAAAATTATACCTTATCACAATATAATTTTTCCTTGACATACATACGTGATATTGTATATACAAACCACAAAAAATTTATTGTGCAGCTAGAAAAACATGTATATAGATATCTCGTAAAAAAATGCTTTAAATTCGTACTGAATAAAAATATCTAAAATGACGTACACATATTCTAAAAAACACTTTTTGTTTTTTGATAATGCTCGCTAATGTGTGGTATGTGCGTGATACAATTAAAAGATGATCATTGTATGCCGGTAATAGCGTGTCGAATTCTTACATCCGGAAGCGGGAAAAATCTGGCGGAATCGGTGAACGCGGCTCATTGGCTCTGTAATAGCGGTGTTACCCGTTGCACGAAGCGGAACGCGGTCCTTATTGCGGTGAACCTGAGGCTTAATGGTCTGTGACTCGGGCACGCCGCCGCGGCATTGCTGCAGTTCACAAGGCGTCCACCGGGGTGGAGAGTGCACGCCGAGAACTTAGTTATTCCCGGGAAGCCGGAAGAGCTAACGTCTCCGGCATCGCGACGCGCCTGCCGGGCGTCTCCGGTCGCGTGGCTTTATAGCCTCCGCATAACCAGCCCTTGCAATCGAAATGGCTGCAATCCCGTATCCGTTTGATGACTTCTTTGGCAAGATCTTCTCAAGATATTGCAATTTGTCTTTCACGTATCAATGATCAGATTATTGTTATGTGCAATTGTTGAATTTGAAGAATAATATATGTGCAGCAATGATCGGCTAGGGACTTAAAAGTAGTTTTTATTAAAATTTTCATAGATTTTGTAATTATTTTATATTGATATATATATATATATATATTTATTTATTTATTTATTTATGAAACAATAATTAGATATTTCTAGTTTACTTGGCTTTTATTTGTTTACTGTTTTCAAAACTATCCTTTCGAACCGATCATTAAAGCGACTACAAAAAAGAGAAGAAGCGCTCGCTAACGCGACCCACGAGATGCGCCTCGCACGATTACCTACCCAATCTCGAATATAATTTTCTTATTAGCTATAAAATCCAATCAACGTTGATGTTGCCTAGCCGCGCGTCGAGTTAGCCGACCCTTCGTCGATTCCCTTCTCTCTCGGGATGATGCGCGCGAAGCGAGCCGGACGAGGACGATGAGAAAACGGAAAACGCGATGAGAGAGAGAGGGAGAGAGAAAGAGAGAAAGAGAGAGAGAAAGATGGGGATGACAGAGGAACGGGTACTACGCTGGAAAGGCAGAAGGTCGACGAGGTAGCAAGGGAGGAATTAAGTTAACCGGGTCTACCGCTCTTTCTCACTTATTTCGCGGGCCGCGCATAATACGATTCCCGCGTCTGTGATGTTGTGCCGTGTGGCTGCAGCTAACCAACCCCCGACCCCAGAGGCAAGGCCGCCATGAACTGGCCCTGCCCTTTGTTTTCTGCGCGGTCCTTCCAATTATATCCAAATAAAAGAGCGCGAAGGGAACAGACCCTTGTTCTCGTTCTTCTGCTATCCCATTTTTCTCCCTTTCGTCTTTCTCTTCTTCTACTTTCTTTACGGCGCTATTTCGCCTCGATATTCCTTCGTCGTTTTTCTGATTCTTGAGATTTTTGGCCCTTTTGTCCATTGTTCGAGAGTCTCACGGCATGATTCTTAAGTGGAAAATCTCATAGGCGGAATCTGCTGAACTCTGTAGTAAGATACAAGTCGTTGAGAGAAATTGAGAAGACAAGAGAGGAATGTCTATCTGTCATCCGATTATCACTGAGAAGAGTAATCTTTGTGACAAAATAGTATTATGGTTTTTTTGAATATTGTATAAAGAAATATACAAGAAAATAAAATTCTAAATAAGATTACAATAAAAATTGATGTTGTTTACTGATCAAGATTGTTTTTATTTATAGACAAAACATATTTTGTGTATTTTTATTGCGCATTTTATTTACAATAACACGTACAATCCAACCAAACAATAAAAAAAGAAAAACAGTATTGTTAAAAGATAATCAAAACCTTCGCTCTTGAAATATGAATGTGTACGCAATGATTCTGGGATTAAAACGTCGAGCGCTACTGGCTCGACTAACGAACATCAGAACCAATAAAAACGCTATTCTTTTGACTGAGATTTCATGTCGGTAAAAAAAAACTAGCTCCTCGAAAAGAAATGACAATTGCTGTCACGGTCGCTTTACTGTCTCTTCCCGCTCTTCTTCGAGATTATTATATTCTTCTCGTCCACGTTGATACGTTCCAACGTATCGGCCTACCGCGGAAGAGAATAATGGGCGCATCCTGCTGCAGGACGTTGAATGGAAGAAGAGGAGGACCTTACGCCAGAAACCCTGCTCAAGGGAGCCAATACCTCCCTCCTCTTCTATGCGCCTCGCTGGCTACAGACCACGGACTTGAATCAATTAAAGTTTAATCCGGAACCCCGGGATCGCAGGGAGAGATCTGCCCGCCTTCTCCCTTGTCCACGTCTCTCGTTCTTCCCTTCCGTTACTCTTTCCCTCTGCGCTTTCGTTTTCTTCTTTTGTCATCCGCGCTTTCGAATTGCGAGAATATAATGCCAAAATCGCAACTGCTCTTGCACACTTTAATCTATAGTTGTACGAATAGCGATGAGACAAAAACATAGAGACTGTTCCACTATCAATTTCAATTCACTGTATTCGTAGAATCGAATATTTTTCTGCTGTTAGATTGTTACACATATAGGGTCTCGTGAAAAACAACTAAACATAAAAAAGTTTTTGAAATATGTATAAATAAAAAAATATGTATAAGTTAATCTAAAGCGACAGAAAATGGCGAGAGATACAAGAAGAAGACGCATCTAAGAAAGACAGAGAAAAAGCAAATGGGAGTCTTTTCTAGGTGATACGACAGGGCCCACATAGGGAGCTCCCAAACTGTATCGCTTACAGAGAAGGGCTCCCTTCACAATAGGGATTCGCAACGAGCGGAAAGAGTAGTTATCCGTAATATGGGGTGACGCGTGCTGATGAGTCGAGCCGGAAGTTTCGATCGTAGTATCGAAAGCCTCCCCTAGTCTTCTCTGTTCCCCGTTAAAAACGGCGTCCAATTGTCCTTCTGTTCAATTTTACATATATCCGAAATGTTATGCATTATTTCATGTATAATTAAAATACACTAGTGCAAGAAACATTGCTATCGAGCACAAAAAACTATTTGAATGCAATATTTCTTACAAAAGTCACAATTTAAATGAATTTTCTCGCGTACACTAAAACGCGTATTTCTCGCAATCTGTAAATCTTGATTTTTAACTTTCCATTCGCACAATAAATAGATGTTGATTAGTGAGAGCGTGTCTGTGTTTGGCCCGTTTACTGCAAATGCACCAAGCACCGTTGGTGACCTGTGTAACAATCATCCATTTTTCCATCTCTGGGACAAAAGCGTTCCAAATTGTATTGTTCCTATGTCGGTAATTAAGTCTGAAGAATTAGCTAACAATTGTTCTCCTTGTGGAGATAATAAATAGACTGCTGAGAAAATTCCTTTCGCGACGCTGTCGACCGCGCTCCATAAATTAATAATGCATAAAGAGAAAAAGAAACCTTCCCGATATTGAGATTTTACATTTTTAATGTTATAATAATTATTGCTGTAATATCTGCAGATTATAAACAATAATAGTTGTACTGCTATAAAAAAGTCATATAAAAATTTTTACTCTTACCAGGATTTGACTTGATAAATTTATTTAAATTTCACGAGATAAATTATAACTAGATTGTTCGCAGTACAATTATATTTTTGCGCAATTTTATTCATTCAAGGCAATGACGCTAAAAAATATTAATGTATAACGTTTTGTTCTCTTAAATATCCACAGGTCATGCGCAAATGTGAATTAATAAATTATGTACGAACTCCCTCGATACCGTCCATTTTTTCCATCACATTTTGTTTCAATTTCCATATTCAGATAAATATTTTCGCCTAATTGTGAGTTAATAAACCGTAAAGCATGGAAAAATTAATAATTTTCGTATAAATGGTACGTAACAATATCATCTGCTATAAACCTCATTGCGAGGGAAAAAACGCCACATGACCACAGCCGCGCGGATGCAATCTGACTGGTGGGAGAAATATTGTATACAAATCGGGATCGCGCGCGCTCGCCACGATAAAACAATTCTACAAAATGCTCTTTAGATTAAAATGCGTACAAAATGAGAAGCGCAAATTGCCGTATGAATTGTTGGCGTATTATCGAATGCGGCTCTCGTGAAAGTAATATTCGTATTTCATTTATGAGGAATGCCCGTGCACCGTGAAGAGTGCATTTTGCGAGCTCGTTACACGGCCGGGCATGAATGTAAAAATCTCCGGTTACGCGTATGGTAATCGAGAACGTTCGCAGAATAATTCCCTTCTCCTCCGTAGCGAATCCTCGCCGTCGATGTATTCGCTGCGCGGAAAAAGTCGATCTGCATACTCCGCAGCGTCCGTCGGAAGGAAATCGCTCTGACGGTCGTCGATCGAGCATGACGAAGCGCTTGTGTGATTTCCCGGCTCAGTGAAAAATCGCTACCATCGGCCTTCGTGACCGGTTTAAATTGTAACGACAATGCATTTGTGAACAACTTTTTTTCTTTTTTTGACTCGTATAAACATCGTACACGATTATATAAGATATCGTCACATTTTCAATGTTATTTCATTATGCTCATTATAGATTTTTGTAGTAATCTTCGATATATTTCACAAAAAAATTAACGCGATTTGTTAGTAATCGAAACTTTGTCGATTTATTTCAGAATGTTTTGTAGGTGTAGATATGTTGTATCGCAAAACGTGAGATTATTTAATTTTCTAAAGGCGTTTTAACTTCCGAGGCACGCGTATTTCCAACAAGCGAGAGTTTACTTAAGTCCCGCTCTCAGCTGTCAGCACGCGCTGATTCGCGAAATCAACAAGACCGGTCCGCTCCCACGTGTTTCGCCCGAAAAATTCGTGCGAAGTGTTCGGATGTGCTCATGTCGTTTCCCAGACCATTGTATCGGCCGTTTATCAAATAGCTGCAGTTAATCCGGTTACGGGCGGTCGCGCAAGGCGACGGAAGACGGTGGCGGGAGATCGCGGAGGGAAAAGCGAGCCGATTCGGGGGCGGATGAAGCGGGGGATTCGCTGATTGCAGCGAGTAATGACGGAGGCTGAGGGGTGTTCAGTAGCCTGGAAGTAAGTAAAAATTTTAAATTTAGTTACAGCTAGGAGCGCGCGCGACCCCGACTTTTCGGCATCGCCTGCGACGATCGTTGTGTCGATGGTTTGCGAATGCCACGAATGTATAGAGCGATGAGTCAGCGAATATACTAGTTTTGTGTTGACTGTGCACAATGACGACGACATGTGACACAGTCGAAAAAATATTGTAAAAAGAATATGTTTTAAATATAAATACAAAGTAATCTAAAAACCAGTACATTTGAAATAGTAAATGCAGGAGATTGGAAATGCAGTTTGAAAAATAAAATACATGAATACCGCAAACATTTTGTTTTAAAAATTTAATTCGGCAGACAAAATAAAAAAAAACCAGTTTGCATTTCAAATATTTCGCGCCGACTACTATTCGTGCGTTTGACGTGCTGCTGCTCGCAACCCCGTGTGGGATAACATCGCAAGAAGGCTGATGATCCGGGTGTTATTCGTGTTCATCGAGACGACGGTATCGGCGTCCGAAGGGTGATTGCGAGCTTTAATAAGGGCTGCCGAATTTCACACTGACTTGGCGGAGCTGGAGTCGGGGGAGGTTTTTCGTGGCGACGAAACCACCCCCGAGGAACGTTCCGGAGGTCCGAAGGGATGAGCGGGACGAAACCGAGAGCCGGCAGGAAGGGAAAAGATTCGGAGGGTAAAATGGAAGGGAGGCGTGCTGCTGATCGGCTCGAATAAAGTTTAGGTCGCGTTCCGAGCGCGTGTCCGCGCACGCACACGCGTATATTTCGTACATATATATACCTATATATATATATATAT